>ATSW01104335.1:0-10190 GCA_000444245.1 Botryllus schlosseri | reverse complement strand
GGGGATAGGCCCTGTGTGCCTTGGCAGTCTCAGAATTGTCCGCGTGTTATACTGTTACCCATCTCTTGCTATAAGCCGTTGCAAGTCTGCTCACTTGTTGTCATAACCCCGTGGCGGTAAGTCCTCAAGTGTAATGAATTTTGTATTAAGCATCTCTCACGGCAACAATGAGCCGACAAAGTGTGAGTGGCATACAGAAAGATTTTCTAGTGAATCTGAGTCCTTTTGTGCCGTAGCACGTGCACAACTATTAGTGCACTGTTTCCGTTTTCCTCCCGAAGTTAAATTAAATGACATAGGCCTACTTACGGTCTACCATGCTTCAATTAACATACAATAATCGATCAAATCGTGAATGCAGTGTCTCATACAACTTCGTAATTCTTAGCTTCAACTACGGGCCTATATGCCCTGTAATACGGTGGAGGGCACCATCCAATGACATTATCTGAAATGCGGTCTGGGATAAACAAAAGTTAAGCTCTACAGTACTACCATTTGTAATCCCATGATGTGGTTCAATTCGTATGTGTGAAAACTTTGTGGCTCTTGGTATGTAGCAGCACGAACCCAGCTCACGTAGGACTCGGTGCATTAGAACGTATTTATAGCTGCTTCTTAAAACTGTACCTAGTATGCGTCGCTATACTTCTACTTGGAATAGTTTGGGGATGATTTCAAAAGGACTACTTCTACTCGTACTCAAGTGGACTTCAGCGTCACTACTTGTACTCTAGTAGCTTTGACCAGACCAAACTGGAAAGCTCCAAATAGTGATAAGCGTATCCTCAACTTCGCGTTTTTATTATTAGTGGAAATAGGAACCTTCTGAATATCCGAATAACGCGGGCGGGCATGAAGTATTACTGCCGATACTGACTCCCGGAGATCGATCTTCAAGATACAAATGCAATGTTATTTCTCATTCGCCACTTCTGACATTACTTGATGGCTGAATAACAGAGACCGCTTAGCAGGCTCAGCCTAATCATTACCAGACTGACCACACGCTGTCAATTGAACGAATGTATACAAGGAAGAAACGACAATAGCAATGGTTATCTACTATTGCTTATCAATAAATATCAAATCAAAATATGAAGAACTCTCATGCCGATTCGCATAATAAATACGCGCAGTCAAGTTCCGGAAAGAGAAACACAAAAACGAAGCTGAAACTATCAATCGATAGGAATGATGTCGGAGTTCTCGGGCGGCAGCCGATACGTGCCGGGATATAAAGCGCGCAGGGCGTCAGCGCTAGGTGAGATGTGAGATTGTTGATTCAAAAACGGACTTGACCTTGCTGAAGAATCCTGTTGCATCATCCGGTAGTGGTCTTAAAAACAAGATATGATATCGTCACACTAAGACGTTCCCTAAAATTCCTTTATATCGGAGCGGGCGCGCGAATCAAGTTAGCACCACTCTGTCAAGGGACAAGGATTTCATTGACCAGTTCTATTTCTAGTTTAACGCAATCAACAGTCTTCCAAGTGATACAACTGTGTTGGATTTTTTACAAGTAGAAAGTGGTGTTAGGTTCATTTTCACCAAAGATATCTAGAACGTCTAGGTATCTTTGATTTTCACCACTGTCAATGATCGTTAAATGTACGCGAGACTAGGCGATTCAACACCCATATTAGGGCTCTTCAGCATTCGTCGAGAAGATGGATTCAACAATTTGTAAATGATATGATTACGAGGCAAATCAATTCAATGCTGTCACCAGTGATGGCCTTCAAGTGACCCACGCTTTGGCCATGCGTAGACTCCTAATATTAATAGGGGCGTTCGCTCGCAAGACGACCAAGCATCTCACGGTAATTCACCGTTTCGAACAGTCAGACAACGGCTGTGGATCCACCAATCGCGATCTGATTTAATCGAGTATCGGAGATAACCAAGTTCTGCCGAGTGACAAATATTTGTTGCATTCACACATCTTAACGAAGTGCTTTTCGTCTGTTACCAACGAATAAATGGATAGGATTAGGTTGGGCTGGAAATTTAGTTGATCTGTTAGCTACTTGAATGGTTCATGGTCAACATATTACCGCGAACGGCGGTCATTCGCATTACAAAGAATCACACAACATATAACACACAGTGCAACAACTCAGCGTGAGCAACCGAAAACTGTACTGTCAAGCAACGCAAATCAAGCACACCCGGGAAGAAAGCGGCACCAAATGGAGGGGACGGGACCGTACACCTTATGCACAAGGCGATACGAATGTTACTGGACAAAGCGCTAAGGGAAGCAATATTGAATTGGTAGCGATTGCTGACATTCTTAACTCGGAGCAATCCAAGCAAGCCGTCTCAAATATTAACATGCTTATTGCTCATAGAGCTGACGCAGGCGCTACTTATCAGTAGAGCTGGGCACTATGATTAGAGTAGTCAAATGTATATTGAAAATGGTTCTAGTCGAGTGCTGAAATCATACACTCCTTGTAACTAACCGTTAATCAATCAACTAGAATTATAGCTTCGATACAGTTCTCCACTGCTGTAAATTTCGATTGGTCGAATCGTGTCACGAGACATGTAGTACAAAGCTATGCAGGTTAGTAGAACTGACATTTCCGTGTAGTCATGATCAACCAACAGCATTGTCTCAAAGCGCAATGAAATAGGAATGGTTGAAAAAATACTAAATTATCAGCAATGCCATTTGGAACCAGGGCTGTAATTACTCGAATCACGATTTTTTTTGCGACTCGACTTGTACTCGAGCCATTGTGCATGTCTCGAACCAAGTCATATGGCTTGAGGCTAGAACGGCCTAGACAGACATTTCATTGAAACTTCGAAGAATAGTAAAGTCACCACATTATTGGTATTTCGTCTATCAGTCCTGATATTTAGTGAATAGGGCCAGAAACTGTTAGGAATGAAGAAAGTTACGATATTATGAATGCGAGCCATTTTATGTCACTCCATGACTCGGACTCGTCCCTCTACTCACTGACTTGGACTTGACTCGGTAGTGAATTGAAAATGACTCGACTCGAGTCAAAACTATAACAGTGAGAGCGACTTGTGACTTGGTTGCAACCCTGTGTAGATCAGGCGTTTTATCCTTTGTGGTTGAACAAAAGGTACATAGATGACGTTGCCATGTCATTCATACTGTTGAGGCGTTAACGAATCATACTCGAATACCCGACTCAATGCCTAATACTCGAATCAGAATCTAATCACTCAGGTACTCTATTTTACCCAGGCCAACTTATCGGTCAACATGCACAGTCAAGCATTGATACCAACGGCCGCATTTTTCTGTAAAAATCAGCACCTACCAAGACTACTCAGGTAGTAGTTCATATCCAAGAGAGAGGGCGAAGGTCCGGCACGATACTGATCAAAACCGTACATGGACATTGGCGACCCACTACTTCTAGATATAGGCGGGTAGTACACGGGGGAGTGGGCGTACTGGCGGGACCGGACGTTTTGCGATGTCCTTTCAGTCGTGTTCAAGTCCACAAGCCCATAACACGTAGGTCTCGGGCTGGAGCTTGTGCTACTTGGCAAGTTCTGGGTCAAGCCAGAAAACGAAGTGGTGGATTGGTCCCAGGGCAGGGTGTCGTGCGTGCGCCTTTGCTTCGCCGGGGGCGCCACCAGCGAGTCGTCTCTGTGGATGCTGTTGTCCGAGCGGTACCTGTTAAACCGAACGCAACGGGGAACAAGTGCGCAAAGAACTGCAGAAGCCAAGCGGCAGAGATGGACAACTAGGAAATTTTCATTAAAATTAAATTACAATTAGAATGATAGCTTCACAGTTTTCTCCAGACTAGATTACAATTTAAATTACAGAATTCGCNAAAATTAAATTTAGAGAAGCAAAACAAAAAACATCAACNACGGTTCATATCAAATCTGATCTCATAAGCATGACAGTTTTCCTGTAGCATTTCCAAGAAAACCAGAAATTATATCAGAATCCAACTGAGAGCAGAGAAATATNCCATTAGTCTACTAATCTAGTTGTCCAAGTCTGACAAGCGGGTGTGAGGCTGTGAACACAACAAAAAGCAACAGTGCGGGTATCTGACTGGACAAACGACCAACCGCCTAGTTTCACGGCACGGGCTTTTTCACTCTTGCAATCTCAAGGAGCCAAGTTCCGATAAACACAACTTATCCGTTGCGTTGTTGTTGCGGCCAACGCTGAAAATTGCGTGCAACTGCATGTCAAATAGGCGACCAGACAATTCAGACATCTGCTGTTTCGGACATCTAGTTTTTGAGAGGTAAAGGTAGTATACACCTACTGCAATAGCCTACTCGGTTGCACTAAACACACCAAGCAGAGCTTTTAAGACCGAAGAAATCGCAACCACTGTACCAAAATTCCAGATTGTAGTTTTTAGATCAGGACTGGGGACACTTTGAGACAGAAGACCGCATAATTGTTAATTGTCAAATTAAGTAAGAGAGAAGCCAAAGCTAGCGTCAGTACCCAAGTTGAAGTATAAGTAATGCTGTAAATTTCGACTCAAATACAAGTAGATGCAACGATTCTCAAACATGTCAGAACAACTTCAAGGGGAAATACTAAATAAAGATCTGATAGATACTAGATCAGTTTTAAAAACAGATTTAATCGAGGAACTGCTTACTTTTAGCAGTTGATCGCAGTTGGCTACTTTCAGATGAAAAACGACAAATGACTTTACAATTAGCCATAGGTGCAATTTAAAAAAATTTGAGTCACCGTGANATAGTTACTCACTCACAAAAGTGATACAAAATGATGTGATACAAATGATGCAAATCCAGGTGTAANAAGTAAATTCATCTACTTTTTCCAAGTAAACCATGAATGTAGGTAGATAGGTGTGAAAGTGGTCGCAAAACATAACCACTTGATAAAGTGGTNAAGTCNGCAAAATCTTCAGAGTACTTCAATACTGACCAGCTCAAGTGACACAGTTCGGTTAGCTTGAGTTTGTTTTGAGTTANGTAAAGTTGCGGGTTAGCTGATGGGTTGGATTAAGTCAAGGGTAAGGTAAAGTTAACTTGGATTAGCTTAGGGCCCAGATTAGGCTACAGCTAGGTTAAGATAACAAGGGCTGGGTTCAAGATAGGTTAGGTTATTTTCCGGTGGCAGGTTCATGTCAGGTTAGCTCGGGTTAGGTTAAGGATTAGATTAATTTTAGGGTTAGGTTGAAGAGTTTTATTAAGATTACAGTCACGCAGCGAGCTCTTACTGCAGTCCAAGATTACGGAGGCAAGATATCGATAAAAACGTATCACAAAGTATGTCCGAAATGGCAACTGAGTGAATTGTCTGGCATTCTGTAAAAAAACACGATCAATTTTTGATCACACTAGAGCAGTGGTTCTCAACCTTTTTTTAGACACGCCCCCCTTTTTGATAATGAAAAANTTCGCGCCCCCCTTATCGTCATATCACAAAATTCAACTGGGATGCTAGCAACCCCAACAGATTGTTTGGTGGTATGGTCGGTTATGAATGTTGATGAGAGAATAAAAAATATGAAATCGGGTCTATATAGAGAGAAACACGCGTGTATTGGAGGTAAAATCGCGCAAGGCGCGAAAAATTTTTTTCAGGTGACTGCTTCTTTGCGCCCCCCTTCAGTTGTTTCACGCCCCCCAGGTTGAGAACCCCTGCACTAGAGCAATAAAGTACAGCACATAAGTTACTGATACATAGCGGCGAAATTAGTTTTTATCGACATAATAACTGTGAAGTCAAGTGTGCCTCTGAAAAAATACTTAAATACGAGAAGAGAGAATGTACTATGTGTGCAAAAAGCACAGCTATTAACTGTAACAGTTTCCTACATTTGCAGCATTAGCATCATAGGTGTGGATATTATGGAATGAACACTCGAAAGTGCCGAGAACGATGGTTGGAGCATAAAAGTTTAGACGTTCATGATCATTATGTTACAGAATAAACATAAGTCACAATCTTAAAAGATAGGGGGTGCAAAAGCGCCTTTCTCTCCTAACTACCTTACACCCCGAGATAATTAATGGGAGATGTGACTGGTAAGTTGAAAAGATACTCAGAAATCGTCAGGACACCCTACACATGATCTTCTACTGTTAATCACAATAGCACAGGGAAGAAAATGTTCGACAGCGTTATGTTACTAGATGCGTCACAAATATAATTTAGATTCCAAAATATTTAATAGACAGTCAAATTGGGGTCATTTTCCCAGTCATTTATCCATCACATGCCAAGCGACAAGCAAACGCAAAACACCATTGACTAAAGCATGTAATTCGATATCTGTTTGAAAGATCTTCAACGTCTCTCTCTTTTCTTTTGAACAAGCAATAACGCTGACTAGACACTAGACGCCTCAATTAAATATAATCTGGTCCTTTCACCACTCAACTCTGAGAATATTTTCATGATATTTTGTCTTACGACTACAATATATGAATACCTGGCTCACAGCAAGATTTCTAATCGGTGGGCTGGGCACAATGTAACAAGTACTCTAATCTGAATCTAGTGTTATATCTAATGATTTTAGTTTAGTATGAGTTGTGATTTTTTCCAGTACTGAAATGATACGCTCCATGCCAGTAAGAGTTGATATATCACCAGGAATTGCAGTTTTGATAGTAATCTCCACTGTGGCGGGCTGTAAACCTCACAGCATATGAAACATGTAGTACAAAGGTAAGTACATCACGTCGTCAGTGCAAATGTCAGATGTTTGAAGTCGTGTGTAGTCACCAAATAATCTTTTATGTGATGTAGAATCGGAATTACACCAGTTGAGGTCGCATGAAAGGTACATATTTGATATTTATACATCATCCATGCAAGCATGACGTCATAATGAGTGATGCTCGAATTCACGACTCAAAGCTTCACACTTGACTCTGGTAGTCTACTAGATATGCCCAGCCCACTAAGGAAGCCACCACTCTACCGTGAGTGATAGTGTGAACAGTGTGTAGTATTAATCCCTGATCTTGACCTCTTTCTTTTACTTGCTTTTGTAACCTCGTATTGAAACCAACCCCACTGCAAAACTGTTACAAAGTCACGCTGCACAATGAAGATGATAGAATCCTTACGCTCGAGACTTCCGGTCTAATTCCTAAACTCGTTATGCCAGCTTGAACGGCATTCTGTGCATGATATACCTAAAGCCGCTGAGTATCGCTGACCGGCTCTACGTTTGCCGTCGGCTCACAGAAGTTTACAACGCTTGCAGAGGAAATAACTTGAAATACGCACTGTTTGGCCACAGCAAAAATAAATTTAGTTGTTCAGAATGCTGCTTCTCATCACTGATTTTCATTGAAATGGATTTCTTCACAACCATTCTAAATTCAAACTAATACATGTCTAATCAAGCACGGTCTGTAGTACGACATGTGTCTAATCAAGCACGGTCTGTAGTACGACATGTAACAAAATGGAATGAGTGAACTTGTTCCTCCGTATAACGGTGGGAAACAGGTATTCACCGTTATTCAGAATTAAGTTTTTGCTATGATATCATTTCCCAGATTGCATTCCCTTTCTTAGATTATCAGAATGTACAAGCATTGGACGCTTCGGACATCAACTTTGCCGTGGAGTCTGAATAGGTGACTGGTTGTATTAAATTAGGCTAGCCTTGGTTGAGGATTAGCGGTAGGGGATGGGTTGGAGTAAGTACGGAAAAAGATCCGATTACGGGTTCGCATTAGTTGCTGGCTAGGACTAGATCAAGGGAAGCTTAGCTTGAGGGCGGGGTAAGACTGCTTAATGTGCGTTTGGGGTTTGAAACGTAACCGTATTACGAAGTAGATGACAAAATGTCTGTCCGAAACATCCAATGTATGAATTGTCTGTCATATCTTTTGTTTCCATTTCCGCAATACGATTGTAGGCCCACTTCTTTTTATTATTTATCACCATATAAAACTCAGGCGGCATAAGTTATAAAGATGCATTGTGAAGACAGGGCTACAGTCGTGCCAACTTCTTGTCAAACACCAGTCTAATAGGTCTAATACATCACGCCAGTCAGCCAACACATAACATACCCTGCCGAAGATTGCCAACTTTTCTAATGATGGGGGAGCCATAGCTGTTGATCGGTAAACGTGCTTTGTGCAGAGTTTTCAATTGCTACGCCATATCAAGTTTGATAATGTTTCCGTAACCACAAGCTCAAATACTTAACGGCTCGGCTATGTACCCTAGGTGGAAATATTCCAAATGGTCGACCTTAAAATTGGTGATACATAGAGCTCGCACCCAGTAACATTTGGTGTCTACAAGGCAATTTCTACTGAAGACAAACAGAAATAGTAACGAGAGGGATTTTGTAGAGAGAAATAACGGTGCGCAGATTGGGCTCGGTATGATTTGCCCAACTACTAACAACATGTCTAAAAGACGCAGCTACTCACGGTGACGTGGATGAAAGACTGTGGACTTCGTCTCTATCGTTGTCTTTGCGTTTAGGTGGAGACGCGATACAGCTTTCGTCATCGGAAGAATCGCCTGAACAAGAAACAAAGCACGATTCAACCACGAAGCGCCGAATTAACGTATCGCAAAGTTAGCCTACATGTGAGGTCGATGATTACTGGCTCCCGTTTCTTCTGTTCGGCACTACCCACTGGAGACGATTGCGGACTGTTCGATAAATCTAGTGCTGAAAATGAGAAGAAATTGATGGACTAATATAAAAAATGTGCACACTAGGGCTGTTCTAATTTATTTTTGCTTCAAATTTTACTGTCAGGTTACCTAAAAAACAATGCACAACAAATTTGGCTCAATTCCTTACCGTAGAAGCAGAGTTATTGATGTTCAAAATTCAGGATTGCAAATCATAGTATTTACAGTGGGTGGATCTGTGATAAATATTTGAAAGAATTTGCCACCGTAAATAGGCCTACTATTTTTTCCAAATCCAAAATTTTATAGGGCCTACTCCAATAAATTCTCTTGTAGGGGTTGGAATTGAGCCAAATTCGTTCTTCATCGGTTATTGAGACAACCTACAAATTTCATGGGGTAGCCACTAAAATTTGAAAAATTTTCATATTCATTTTTTATATCATAAATATAAAGTTTTCTACTATAATAACTATGTTGCTCAGTTCTTACAACAATTTTCCTCGTGAAAGTGACGCAAACTGCTTCTAATTTACAAATTCCACAGTTTGAAAAACGAGTAGGTCGTAACTGAAAAAGGGCTTTAACCTGAAATAATGGTACCGGTACTTTGTTACAGACCACCTCTGGTGACAATTTTTGAATCGATTGATGATGTTAAAATCCTGTAGGCTACTATGGAATACCGGAAGTGTTTCGGGAAAGATTTTATAAATTCCCAGCCTTACGACAGAATCAAGGGCCCACTCAACTTGCCGCAGGCGCCAAGGTGGCCACTAAGATAGACACTGACTACAGTCTGTATTCTACCATAACGGTCCATCACTAACAACACATTTCTGTAATGCACGTTGGGTCACTGAGAATAGTCAGAATACAATTCCTACTATCAGACTGTCTTTGTCTTCTGGCTATGCCGAGATTGAGAAAGCAAATACATGGCTACTATTCCAACTTGACCAGGCTAGAAATCAATTCTTTCTCGTCGAGCGTAGGCATATCATGTTTGATGTCATTTATGTAATAGGAACACAATGTTGGACACTATACTTTTCTCGAGACATTTCACTGAGCTAGCTCAACTATAGTTGTATCAATAATGACTCTTCCAGCCTTTCAAGACCTAACAGTCTTAACTTCAGTTACCTCGAGTGTCACAAATTGGCTCGTACCTAGCCCATATCATTCAATTATTAGAACTATGGTCTGTAATAAATTGCAAATCTTCAGTGTGATTGGAAAGACCATCAAATAACATCTCAAACACCTGTCGCAATCACAATAAGTCCTTATACCCGAGCCACCAGCTTTTTCCAGGTATTTCACCATCTTCCAACGTGGAGCTCCTTTTGGGATAACGACTTCCATAACATCCCGGGAAACTTTTCTCCAGCATTCCTGGTCTTTGGAGCTCACACTCTTACGCTTGCATGCATTAAGAACACCTGAACCAACAAAGCCACCACAATCAGTGATCATAATGAGTTGTTGATACTGAATGCTATTCCAACTACCAATTCAAGTATCGTCTTGCACTCTCAAGCCTAGCAAATCCTTCTAC
>ATSW01104327.1:0-15292 GCA_000444245.1 Botryllus schlosseri | reverse complement strand
GCGTTGATAAGTCTTCAAGAAATTTTGAGACGTAAATTTGGTCAAGGTTTTACCATCATCTTGCCACGAAATCGTGACTATTTCTGAATATAGGCAGTCAACGTATCTCCATGTTGACTAGCGCGTATCTTTATGTTGAAGATGATCTGCATTGGAACCCAAGCAAAGTATCAAATTTCTAATCGAGTGTATGGAGAGATCTATAAGGCATGTAAAAAAAGCTGCTTCCAGTACAAGCAGAAAATTGAGTTACAAAGAAATCTTTCAATTTGTTTCATAGAGTAGATTTGATCTCGGTCTGGAGTAGCCAACCCGTGGCTCGCGAGAAGGTTTTCAGTGGCCCGGAGTTAATTAGCGAAATAGATTGCAATATCAAAAAATAAATTAGGCAGGTAATTTATTGTGAGCTTGCAAGACCAACGAAAATTTGATTGTCCTGACCGCAAACTTTGAGATGTTGATGACGAAAATATCAGTTCCGACGCATTGGCGTAGCCAGGGGCCATCCACATTTTCGTATATGAACATAAAGTAGAATATTTTGTCGCAGATTTATTTGACTTGATATTTTTCTTAGCTCTTCGCGCGATTTATTGTCACTCGATTTCTAGCTTTTATAGTATTGTTTCCCACTCATGAAAATTAAATATGCGCCCAATCTACGGAATTGATCTCAACTATATTCGCAATTATGTAAGAACTTGTTGTCCCACATGCGACTTCGCGCCTGCACTCGCTGAAAAATAGTCGTTGATGAAACCTTTGCGCAAAATGATAGACACATGTTCACTGAAATCTTCGATTATTCGTGTCTTGGTCAATTAAGCCCTGCGGTACACAGATCTGGTCAATTGAGCCCAGCGGTATACAGAGGTGACCCACAATATATGCAACATTATTATTGCCAGAATTCATTCATTAACTTTGAAAAAATTTCGCGATTTCGGATCGTATAGGTTCTATTCTAGCTGCCCCTGTCTTCGCAAACAATGGAATTGTCAATAATATGGTGATTTGGCGGCAAAATACAGTTAAAATCAATAAAACAGTAGCTCTTCTAACAATGATGTAAGTCGGTATTTTTCTGTGCTACCTATAATTTACTCGAACACTGCGGCAAACCTGGGTATGCGTTGAGGTAGACAAAGTATGTTACTGTAAACGCGGACGTTGAAATTTTCTTCATCGTCTTGAATAGTGATTCAGGTTTCCCTCAAGGCCAGGGATCATTTGAGTCTTTTGTGATGCACTAGTGCAGGGCCGGCCAACCCGTGGCCCGCGAGAAGGTTTTGAGTGGCCACAATTTCCGAACTTGGTAATGTTATAAAAAAAATGAATTGCACAGATTGTGAACTTGCAAGGCCAACCAAATATTTGATTAGTCTCGCCGCAACACTTGATATGTGATGACTAAAATATCAGTTACGACGCATTGGCATTTCCATGAGCCAGTCACACTTTGGTAGATCTTCGTACGCTACAACGCAGAATAATTTGCGATAAATTTATGAAAAGTAAATATTTTCTACACGCTTCGCGCAACATGTAGTCATTCGATTTCTTGCTTTTAATATTGTTACCCCTTTTAGAAAATGAATGAACGCCTAATGTATCAGATTGAGTCTAACTATATTCTCGATTACGAGACAAAGTGTCGTTCAACATATGCGACCTAGCGTTTGCGCTCGCAGAAAGACCGCCGACTATGAAACCTAGGCACAAAATGATTGATGCATGTTGGTCGAAGCTTTCGAAATTGATATGTCCAGGCGCTGAATA
Organism: Botryllus schlosseri; assembly: GCA_000444245.1. Classification (NCBI taxonomy): domain Eukaryota; kingdom Metazoa; phylum Chordata; class Ascidiacea; order Stolidobranchia; family Styelidae; genus Botryllus; species Botryllus schlosseri. The sequence continues at coordinate 13,513 of ATSW01104327.1, read as the reverse complement.
GTCCAGTCCTGGCAAACTGAGCCCAGCGATATACTGCAGGCCCGCAATATAGTCAAGTGACAATATTATTGAGCTATGAACTTCGAAAACTTTTCGCGCCTCGCGCGGCTAGTAGCCCGCGCAATATTTCGGCGTTCGAATGTGGCCCTTTGTCTGAAAAGGTTGGCCAGCCCTGCACTAGTGCGACAACAGATATTGTAATTATATTTTTGTGAAACTATTGTCTTCACCATGTAACTTGCATGTATCCGTTCCGTTTTGGCGTTTGTGCTTCTGTTTTTGGTAATTTTTTCATAGAACTCGGAACGCAATATGCATTTTTTCCGCAATCGATATTTGCAGTGTTGAGGGATTATTTAATGGAAGTATTTCTTACGGAAATTTCAAACGTTGCATTGCATCAAACAAGCATTGTTCAATCTATGCAGAATTGCTGGGCGGTCTGTATGTTTGACAGCCCTGATGTAATGGAATTTGGCTTCTTGCCAACATGGGTAGTCGAAGTAAAAGTAGTCAGTACTGCTCAAGTAATACATAATTTCTAGTGAAGTATATGTAGTGGTTTACAAGTCATGTTAAACCTACCTCAAGGAAGCCGTTAGTGTGATGTCGTAAATTTGGTCGAGGTGTCGCTTGATTTTTGCATATAACCGTAAGTGGCATTTAACAAATTAAAGTATTCAACGTTGGGACTCTAGTGGAAGTAGAAGTAACAGGAATTTATACTGGAGTATGTAATGATTTACGAAGTATGTTGAAACTACTCCAAGTTGAAATTGAAGTTGAAAGGTACTCGAGTTGTTTGAAAATGGTAGATTGGGTTGTAATGTTTCATTCTTTTACCATGTAATGGTCCGAACATGGGTAGCCGAAGTAAAAGTAGTCGTTTTTGGCACTTAAGCTGAAGTAGAAGTAACATCATAAATTTCAACTGAAGTAGAAGTAGCAATTTTCAAGGTATGTCAAGATTATTTCAAGTGGAAGTAGAAATATAAGTTGATAAGTACTCGAGAAGTGGTCTTCGTCGAACAGGAGTTAGTTCTCAAGCAGACATGTACCGGTAAGTAACGTAAATCTGTAGTGAAGCATATGTAGCACTTTCCAAGGCGTTGTACAACTAGTTCGAGCAGAAATAGGCAACATACGGAATTCACTGACATTGCTGTATATATTTCAGCCACAAGCGCCGAGAAAAAACGTTTTGGTGCAGCCATTTGTGATTGACGAAGAAAAAGAATAGGCACTCGACATCTGCAAACGGTGCATTGATTTAATTCTTGCAGAGTGAATTTTTACTGAATGCTTTTTGCAATGCTCGTTTTAAATTGTTGCGGTTACTTTATTTCTGCGATACCATTCTTTCATTTCATCAATCTTTTGCACATGGACTGTTCCATTAGCTTCGAGTTGTCCCAACAGTTGCAGTGTCTTATATTCCTGTTACACCTTTTTTACGTAATTAATGCTTTTTTTACTTTGACTATTTGTCATTAGTTTGAGTGGTATTAGCAGTTGCTGTTTGCTAAACTTCTGTGACACATTTTCTGTGATTGCTTGTCGCAATATGATTTTTTACTTCAGCCTTGACTGTGTTAAGGGGACTAGCAACCCAAAAAAATCAAAATTTTTGATTTTTTTTTCTGCTAAGAAATGTTAACATTGTATCTCTGCTGTCACCTCATGGCCATTTTTTACCCAAACAATAACTAAAAACTGCAAAATTTCGATTTTATTTTCCTTTGATAATTGGGGGGGGGGCTTTTTTTTCAAGTTCCCACCAAAAGATCGCATGTTTCGTCCGATGACTTTATAAAATATAGTGTTTGACAGTTATAAAATATATCTATCTATAATATCTCCGGGTACAAATTTGTTTGATTGTTGTCAGTAGGCATTCTAGCATTCTGGCACTCATTCTTATCATTACATCGGTAACACCTGTTCATTGACTTTTTATGTTTCAAGTGTTTGATAGTCGTTTTCTCAATTGTAAAATTTTGTTAAGTTGCATCACGGCAAACCAAAAATTTGTTTGAAATATTTGTCGTAAATGCGTCACTCAAGGTTTTTTNAAAAGCTGAGATTCAGNCCTGTGCTATGCTAAAAGTTTTTAGTCATNNGNCTACCATGTCAAGAGGTACAGAACGTCACAGTAAACTTNCAGCAAATTTATGATAAAAATTTGGATTTTTTTGAATTTTTGAATTTCAAAATGAAATTTCTCCGAGGTGGGTTGCATGTAATCCTTCAAATTTTAGCANAGCACGGCACTGTTCTAGTACTTCCTAAAGAAGGCGTTAGATCGTAAAAAGGGCTTCACAATATCGAGATTTTGCATTCNCCGTGTCGGTGCATTTTCTGTNNTTNAAATACAAAAAAATCCACAATCTGCAGGGTANNACNAAANTTTTTGTTTTTTTGTTNATAGCATAGCGACATCTAGCAACTGTGAAAATTTCATGGTGATGGGGGTAGCCATCCGAAATTTAGGTTTTTGGGTTGCTAGTCCCCTTAAGTGGTAGTAGTTCTCGCCTTATTTCACGTTTTGTGTTTCGTAAATTACATAGTTGTAGTTTCGTTGAAAATAACCAATATCGTATTTCTATTTTGCCAGTTTCATTCCCCACTCACCCAATATACGCTGTGTGTGAGCTGATATGATGTTGTATCCCATGTTGTTAGTCGTGAGGCGTTGAACCAGGTATGGAGTGGAGATGATAAAGGGGGCGAATGACACTTCCATAGGGAGTGGCGTCATGTCCACAGTACGTCAGGCGTGTTCATAGGGAGTGACGTCATGTCCACAGCACGTCAGGCGTGTTCATAGGGAGTGACGTCATGTCCACAGTACGTCAAGCGTGTCCACAGGAGGTGGCGTCATGTCCACAGTACGTCAGGCGCGTCCATAGGTAACCACGTGACGTCCAGGCTAGGTCAGACGCGTCCATGACGAGTCTCTCCATGTCCACAGCACGTCATTGCGGACGTACTCAGCGAGTGGACAGGACGTCTCTAGTTGTCGACAAACCCACTCCAGGGAGGTAACGGTCGGAAGTAACCGGATGTCCTGCCAGCTATTCCACCGGAAGTCAACTGGACATCGAGTGTTTGCTGGGTTAATTTATCAACGAGAATTACATTTTCGATACAATTTTCCAATGTAGAAGCCTTGAAACCTTGATTGGCCATATTGCAGCATACAAAATATATAGTGCGAAGCTACGACGGTTAATGGAAAAGCATTTCCGAAGTCATGATCCTCCCATAACATTGTCACAAAGTGCAATGAAATCCGTAGGGTCGAAGAAAAAACAAAGTATCTTTAATGTGACGGATAACAGGCATTATGTTCTTTGTGGTGGCACAAAAGGTACATATTTGAACTTTGGCATTATACATTTTTTGTGGCGTCATAATGAGTGATACGAGAATAATCGACTCGAAGCATATTACGTTATTCAGAATCAAATCACTCAGGTACTACCGGTAACCCTCAACCGGTACCCCTGGTTGTGCTGGATGCGTTTTGGACGCCATCATTAGTTATCAGGAGTTAAAATGTGTTTTTGTGATCAACACGCAATATAATTTTCGATACATATATTCGAGAGCAGTCAACTGGTAACGGTAATTGCGCAATGCGTATGTACACTGTAAAAATTATTGTTGTAAATTTACGACAAAAAGCCTGGTGACTTCCAATATACAGGCTTACAACCATAAGCTTGCAAACTCATTACAAGCTAACAGCCATAAGCCTGTAAGCTTACTACAGCCATAAGCCTGTAAGCTCACTATACAGCCACAACCCTGTAAGCTCACTACAGCCATAACCCTGTAAGCTCACTACAGCCATAACCCTGTAAGCTCACTACAACCATAAGCTTGTAGCTTTCTCTCTTTCTCATACCTATAATCTTGCACCTGATACTGGCAGTACTAGACAGTACAACCGACATGATGCACGGTGGTCATAATTGTTCACAAATCAATAGAAAGAACAGGCATTTTGTACACAGCAAATGAATATGAAGCAGAAGCAACACATGCAGCAGGAACAGTGAGTAACACCAGCAGTCAGCACAGTATAATAACACAGTATGGAACAATAACAAAAGTGTCACGACTTGGCCATCAGAGACCTATGTTAATAAGATTGAAGAGGTCAAAGTAAAGGCAAGAACACATTATTCAGCATGGGAACTTGGGTAAAACCTAATGTCATAATTTATTGCTCAGGGGCAGCAATTGCCACGTGCTGATACTTCTCGTAGTATAGTAAATGAATGGAAAGTACTCAAGTACTCTGAAACAGTTAATTTGGCCAGATACAAACTTATTCCACTTCTATTTGTACTTTACAGAAGTAGCAGAGTAAAAATAAGTTCAGAGCAGTTCAAAATGTGATTTAGCACTCCTTAAAAGCTAAATTTTCATGATAACTGATCATTCTTTACATCAATGTCCATTAGTGGTAAAATCAGTCGAATCACTTTCTATATCACATTTTATCACAGATTGAAGTGACTGCATGCAGATGGTACACGCAGTCCCTTGATTTTGCCAATGCAGATGGATAAGAAATGCAATGTGTTATTCACACTGTGCTCGAACTGGATATTAAATACCCAATGCAGGGATAGAATGATAGCCAAAGCATATGCAAAATCTACAACGTCATTAATCTTAATCCCATCAAAGTGTACCGTCCATATCTTTTTCCCCGTGTCCAAATGTATGATTGGGTTTGGTGATTCCGAATCATCCTGAAAGAAAGGTATATCTGTATATTGAAAGGCAATGAGAGTAGTACGACTACGAAACAGGTGTAATTGGTCCAACAATGACGAGTACAGCACTTACTAACACACTGGTTCTCAACCGGTATGCCGCGACACACTAGTGTGCAATTTATGTCTCGCAAGGGTGATTCAAGAGATTTCTTCTACATTAGGAAATTATGCGCAAAATACATCCAGTCATAATACAGCAAATGATCATTAATCTAAATCGGCTCTATCTAACAAATCAAAATTGGTGTCATGCCCAATGTTCCCTCTAAGCTGCGCACAAAAAATCCGTAGTGATAACCTTTTTTTCGTGGTTACGTACTGTTGTCCAAGTAACCGCGCAGTGAGTGTGTGCTGACTCGTAAAAATTAGAGGGAACATTGGTCCCGCCCGCAATCAATACCCCGCTCGAATTCGCTTTACTCGGCATATCCTCATCGTCTTCCTAATTACCACTGAGAAATGAACACACTTGGAAGTGACGGACACGTTCAAAAATTTGACGAACACAACCATCCACATTGCGATTGTTAGGTAGCGTATCAGTACTGCCGTTAAAATGTAGGCGCGAAGTGCAAGGTAACGTAATGTTACAGGTGCCGAATATGAGAATTAAAAAGTATAGTTGATGAAATTATATCAGCTAACAATTTTCCCCGTCCCAGTTTGTTGGAACTATAATTGAGCTGCAGGTGGTTGCCAATAGAACTACAGCAGTGGTTCTCAACCGGTGTGCCGTGAGACATTTCTTCTAAATTTTGAAATTATGTTCAAAATAATTCTAGGATATAGGAAATGATCAGTACTACATCAGACTCGATTTGAAGTTTGTGCATATGACAAAACGAAATTGCTGTCATGCCATCGTGTGCTTGAAAGGCTGAATTCAGCAGACATGGCGCCGCCTGTGTGACAATGCAGTATTCTGGCAGTTTACAGATGCGTCAAAAAATGTTGCGAACCACTGTGCTAGTGTGCCGCAAACTATTTTCAAAGGGTGCCGCAAGGTCAAAAAGGTTGAGAACCACTGAACTACAATATTGAGGTATTGCTATCCTCACACGTATTACACGATCTGCGAGGAAATGCGTTAGGCATTCATGTATACGCCTCTGTATTTGGTAGCGATCGTGTTTGGCCTCTTCAAAGCAATGGTTAATTACATTGCCAATGCGGAAGTGGGCTGAGCTTATTGTCTAACTAATGTATCGAACTCTTGGTTTATAATGATCGCAGCAAGGTTATATTCATAGTAATGCAATGCCGGTATGTATTTGGTACGAACCTGATCTATAACCAAAAATTTGTCGTATGACTCTTTGAACATTGCAGGTATACCGACCATCCAATTCATTTTCACAGAATCTGAAAAAAAATCCTATTTTGAGACATCCAATAATTTGTATTCTTGAAGCATCGTACCCATCACAGCTGTGATGCTGGTTGGCACGCGACTCCAGTTTATTTTTGTCGCGTGCTGAGAGAATATTGCTTTTTCTTGGATATTGTCCAGTATATTCAGACCATTGTTAATGATCTTCATCTCCTCCAATAGCTAAAACATCAAAAATTACCAGTAAACAGAAATCGAACAAATGATATTTTTCTTACCCAATATGATTCTCTCAGAAGCGGATATTCCATAAGAATTTCAGCAGTTGGCATGCAGGCTTCTATGTCAGACCGGCGACTTTTGAAGGTGGCTCTCATGGATTTCAATAGCTCTCCCTTCGCTGGGTTTGACGAACTCGATTCCGACAATATGAATGCCTTGTGTTCAGCTGAACTTTTATCATTGGTCAAAGATTCGATTTCCTGAAATTTTTAATTGATATGAATCAGTGGTTCTCAACCTTGAGGTTCCCTTGAAATAGCAGTTTCATACTTTGTCCGCAACACCAGAACTTCTGGGTTTCTTGCATCGTGGGCTTGCCATAGGCGATTCTTCAGCTGGAAGCCGTCTCCGCGGGCCAGTCCGTCCGAACTTTTTTCTGTTTGCTAGGAGAACCGGGTCGTCTGTGTCTTTCATTTTCCGATGCTCGTTATATATTTTGTCGTTGAGTCTCGTTATCCATGAGTGCTAAAATGTATCGAATTTGACAGAGTGTGATATTTCCACACTGCAAGCCTCAAAACTTACATATGGCGGAAGAAAATTATCTTCATCAGCCGTAATTGATTTCAGAATTGGATATTTCCGAATTAGAGCTGAACATGCCTCTTTTCTCGCATGCGTTGGCGGAGAAATTCTGAACAAAAAGTTCACGTATATAATCAACCTGATTGCACTAAAATTGGTACACAGTGAGTTGGGCTGTGGAAGTAACAGAGCTGAACTGGAGTAAAACATGGCCATAGCATCTGAAGGGAGCACAAATCCACAATCGACGGGAATTATTTTGCGCCCCGTGCGATTTGCCCCACAACTCATAATTAATTATAGCTGCATATAATTCGAATTTAACATTTGAAAATTTTCTCAGCAATAGCCATAACCTTCCTTGCCATCAGACTATCCGTGTCCATGTCTGATAACCACTGCACTAGTATATAGATCACTAAAACAGCCAATACACACCCGTAACTATCCGTGTCCATGTCTGATAACCACTGCACTAGTATATAGATCACTAAAACAGCCAATACACACCCGTAACATTCCACAATATCCTTGAACAGATGATCCACAATAGCTGATCTCAAAGTTCGCCCCATGCCGCTTTTTGACTGCAAATTTTGCATTTTTTCCACTTGGTTATGCAAATACTGTGGAAGGCGCACCGCGTATTCAGAACCAGGCCACTTTTTTGCCTTATTGGTGCATTCTTCCGCATTCACGACTGGCGAAACATCATGGGGTCTTTCAGAATTTGCCAGATCACTGCCTATATCGCCTGTAATTGAAATACCACTTACTAAAACATCAGCCATCAGGCGGGTTTATTAGCCAAACTCGTGCATAGGTGGCGAGTTCTATTTTTACATGCGGTGGACGGATGAAAAAGGGCGGGGTTTTAAATAGGTAGCATTAATTTATTACGGTTAATAATGTGCGTAAATCAGTAACTGCCCATAATACATGGATAGGACAAGCTTCATCGTGTTGACGTACTGACTTGTATCAGTACGTGTAAGCTTGTCAGCGAGTCCAGCGGTTAATTAGCGATTCCCTGATCTTGCTCTAACATCAACAATTCACCAACATAAGCGCGAAAAATTACGATATACCGTAATTTTCCGAATATAGTGCGCCCGCATGTATAATACGCACTCTCAAACTATCGTTAATTGGCAACACGCTTTTCGTTAATTGGAAACTCGCTTCTCTATTTGGCAGCGCGTTACACTCTATAATACGAATTACGGGGCACGACGGCTAGAGGTGATGCGCGATTGGAAACAAACACGAAGAAAGGTGTGATTTCAAGTTTGTGATCGAGGGAGATTTTTTTCAAGGCTTGCTGTACCCATGTATAATACGCACCCCCCCCCATATTTTAGGTCGAGAAATCGGTAAAATTTTGCGCATTATACATGGAAAATTACGGTAAGTCTGCTGTGGAATCTGTTCTGTAATGGCACATACTTCAGGTGATTCAGGGCTGTCATATCTTTTGTTAACTCGGCATTAACACACATCTTCTGATGTTTAGTATCAGCACTAATCAATAACGACGAAGCTGCGTATTCAATTATTCGCGCATATCCATTAATGGTGAATAGTAGGCATTAAAACAATATCACAGACTCGCTGATTGATAGCACTGATGATCTCGTCACACTGATGTCGTATCGAACTGGCCAGACAATATGAATATACAGAACTTCGAAATCGCATTTTGTATGGTGTACACCGGCAAACGTGACAAAATACTTACTACTCTCCTGCTCTTCGGTCAGTGATGCATTCACGATACTGGTGCCACAATTTGAATTGCAAAGACCAGCACGAGGCGAATCTGCGGCTTTCAAATAATCTGCAAGACACCAATACCAAGTAACCAAGCACCTAGAGCCATGGGACTCGATTACCTGAACTTTTCTTCTTACTCAATTTCAACAGACCTCCATTGGAAATTTCGACGATATCACAATCAAGTTCAACCCAGCCACAATCTTCATCGTAGTATTCAATGTTGGCATCGTCAGCGTCAACTTCCGGGAATTCGTGTAACACAGCCGTTTTGACGTCTGATTTACAGTACACTCTAAACATTCTTGAGCGGTCACCGTAGGTCACCTTCAACTTGTACTGTTCTTGAGAGTCAGCCATGGCAACCGAGACTATATTAATAACCTGAATTACATCAAACCGCAAATGATTGCATTCCTCAGTTATACACACCATGACGTAATCTTATCAAGTTCCTGGTATTGATTACATACATATGCTGGGGCTCGTGATATACCAAGTCTGTGGGACGAAAAACTCGATACCCAACTTCTTTCACGGAGTAGCTATGAAAGTGTTCAATAAACTGAATAGATTTTATCAATTTGGTACACAAGAAGCACTCAGCATTGACATACAATATATACTCAATTTTACAACATGTCAATTCATCAGCAGTTTTTTCAACAACAAAAATATCTTGAACCTGATACTTGTTAGACATTTCATGAAACACTTTGACACTAGTCACCATCTGGCCGTCGACCTCATAATGGGCTTCAATTCGTTCAACATACTCTTTTGGAATCGAATCCCAGTGTAACGACCGCGAGTCAACACTTGGCACATCGTCATGCAAAATATCAGGCGAACAAAATTCATAGCATTTTCGATACTGTAGCCTACATGCGACTGACAAGGAAATGTTTTTGAAATTTGAATTTGCCCTGGCAATTTTCTTCAATCGTTGATGATAACTCTCAAATCTCATGCACCAGACATTCCTTAGATTTCCATACCTTAAAATCATTATTCCGTAATGCAAGAGGAAGTGAAATTTAGGTTTTATAATCTCGGGTGCTGTCTCTTTTACAGTCTCAAAGAATTCAGTAACGAGATACACCAGTTCATGAGCATTTTCCCTCTTCGTAACTTCAGCAAATAAAATATCACAGATTTCTGATAGGAGCAAATACCAGGCCCAGATCATATTCCCTTCAGGGATGTCATGACCAACAAAAAACGGAAGATGGCGAAAAAAACACCAAGTTTGCGACGCACTCAGCGTGTTCATTTTTCCAGTAAAGTTAGGCTTGTTACGTATCTCATGTCTTCCATACGGAAACGACAATACACGTTCCACAAAGCGCTGCTTTGGGACGAATTTGTAGATCAAATTGGTTAGGATGTACTCTAACGTGACAGAGAGGACGCCCTCGTACACGTCATGCATTATGTCTGGTGGCAAAGCATTTACAGTGTCAAATGAGAGCAAGCTTTCAAAAACACAATCTTTTTTCACTCCAAATACTTCTTCATTTGTTGCAAGTGCTGCTTCAACATGTGCTTTATGATTCGTTGATGTTCGCAGGGTAAACATACGATCATTAGATATTTCACGAAACTCAGAATAATGACATGTGCAAAATCGACATATGTAGCCAGAGCTGAAGCATTGACGAAAGCCGCCTATCTCATGACTTGCGAGGTTGTCTGCACTTATCGTTGCCAAGCCCCCACGAAAATGTCTCTCGGAACCATTCCACAAAGTTACGTCGATACCAGAAGTTTCCAATATTTTCAAGTCCGTGAGTAATGGCTCCAACAGTGCATGGTAACCAATTTTTTTAACAACAGAAGACTTTACTATGAGCACAGGGTGAATGCTACGAATATTTGACAAAAACTTATTCTCAATATTCCCCAGTTGAAAATAGAAAACTGATAGCTTATGACTCCCACGAGCAGACCCCAAAGGATTGCACAACTCCAGGTCGTCTAAATATAAATGAATCCTTAACAATTCTCTTTGGCCACGAAAAAATGCATTTATGAGAAAAATATTTCCATCAGTATAATCATACAAGTATTCATCAGGGCCTTTACGCATCAGCATTTTATCGTCGATGCTTTGTATAACATCTCTGTGAGAAATGTATGATTGCAAGGTTTTCAGTATTGGAATATACTGACATTTCGTATTGATCCGCAAATTGGTGCGTGACGGGTCTGATCAAGCCGTATCGATCTAACATGTTGGAATAACGCCAGTCACTTTGAGTAACATTCATCATATTGACCAAGTCTGGCAAAACCAAACGAGAGCTACTACTTGCAGCAGTTGAGTTCATGCTGGATGCAGAAATTTGCGAAAATATTCGGATCCTATATTTATCTAGTATATCCACAACATTCAGCATGATATCACGAAACGTCGACTTTGGTAAAGTGAATTCTTCTCGGCATCGCAACGTAAACAAGAAAAAACTGTCTTCGAAATTTTCATTTCTTTTTGCGATTTCCTGCAAAAATGTACCAGTACCGCTCTGACTTTCATTCATCAATTGTCCATCATCACTATCTGCTTTCTCAGCAATAGGCACTTCAAGTTGAATATCTGCTGTTTGTGTTGACTTCTCTATGACTTCTTTGTGCGTTCGATAAACATGTACCACGAAACTTCTGCACGTACCAAACTCGCGGTCGCAGCGGTCAATTTTGCACAAGAATGTGCTTTCCTCTCGGTGGAAACGATTCACATGAGATATTAAAGACTTTCTATTGGAAAACGACGGTATAAACGAGCAACTTTCGGTAGGACACGGCCACAGATTCATCCCAAATTGCAATAAACAGCGAAACAGGCGGACCTCCACCTGCACGAAAATGGGTGATTCGCCATTCGCGCCGTTCTGTGATATATTAAAATCCAAATTTTGTTCCGAATCCGGGATCCCAATCCAAGTCCAAGTCAGAAAAAGGCTGAAATTTATTCGACTCATCCTATCAAAATCTAATATTACAAAACGTTCCATGTCCGAATATAAATATATTCATCTTCAAATACATTTTAAATCAATATCCATTGTTCTTGAACCCGATTAAAATCATTGATTGCGATTATTTAAAATCCAAATCCATATCCATACTCGTCTAGCTTTCGCGCTCTTTTCCAGAACCGTTCAACCAGAACGCATTTATTTTTATTGTACACTACATTGTACAAGCAGTATCCGTATCAGTGTCGGTTTATCAGAATGATTTAACAGACGATGTTGAAATATAATGAACATAAGGATGACAATTAAAAGTATTAATGATGGGGAAACCAATAAACGAACATATTAATAATTCGCGGTTCTAATATTTTATCCACCCAAAACACATGATGTACAACGCGATACACGAGATGGAAGATGGCGTGACATATGTCAGACCCTCGTTATGGCCGTTATCTATCTTGGAATGAAATCTCGTCTTTTGTGCCTGGATGTGTTTGAACTGCGTTTCAGCTCCAACAGCAAGTATAGGGGCATGTCAGGGGTGTGTCCGAACTGCGTTGTCACTCGGAAATCATGTCTGGGATATGTCTGGCGCGGTTCAGACTGCGTTTCACCTCCGACATCGTGCCTGGGCATATCGTGTGTGTGCGTTCGAACTGCGTTGTCACACGGAAATCATATCTAGGATATGCGTGGGCTGAATTCGATCTGCGTTAACGCACGAATATTATGTAAATGGGCGTGTCTGGGGTGTGTTCGGACTGCGTTGACACTCGGACATCATGTCTGAGGCATGTATGGATTAGGTTGAGACTGCATTTCCACTCCGATATCGTGTCGGGTCATGTCGAATATGTGTTCGAACTGCGTTGTCGCTCGAAAATCATGTCTGGGATATGTGTGGCGAGAGTGCTGCGGTCTTTGTTTGAGACACAAACATCATGTATGGCAAAGGTCTGGNGTGTGTTCGGACTGTGTTNANACATGACATCATGTTTANTAAATGTTTGGAGTANGTTCGGACNAGGTTACAGATCGAACATCATGGCGGGTGAGTTTGGACTAAGTTTCAACTAAAACGTCATGTCTGGGGCATGTCTTNGGCATATCCGGNGGGTGTTCGACCTGCGTTGTCAGTCTGACATCATGTATGAGGTATGTCTGGAGTATACGTTCAAACNNCGTTGTCCATTATTGGACATCATTTCTGAAGCCTGTTAATTTACAAGCACGACAGCTTGTTATGTGCCTGCATTTGGCGTTTACAACCTCTACAAGCTTGCAGTCCGCCATTACAAGCTGATTACAGGGTACTTTACAACAATAATTTTTACAGTGTAGGAGTATTGATTTGCAACACCCCTGCAGGACTTGCCTATTTACGGTGATATTTTGCCATTATGTTGCAATGGATCTGCGCTAATTGGGTGGATTTCGTGATTAATGCAAAATGAAATTGAATAGGTTCGTCTTCGAATTGTTCACATAGTTTACATATTTACATACACTACAGCTAGAAAATCCATTCCTTTATCTCCGTATTTCGTCGATTTATCAGTGAAAACGCACTGGAATTACGTTGCAGATGGGTTGTGAATGGACGGCCCAGCTGCATGATAGCTGCGCCGGCTATTCCTGGGTCATATAGGTAGGCCTATATATCTTCAGAAGAGAAGATTTGTGGGATTATTTAGTCAGCTACTATCTACAGACTTGGCTTAACCGGGGAAGTCTTTAGAACAGGGGTCGCCAACTCAAAACGGGTCGCGGGCCACTTTTCAAATTTCGCAGCGGCCGCGGGCCGCATGAATTCAATATCGGTATAAACT
>ATSW01104303.1:0-16403 GCA_000444245.1 Botryllus schlosseri | reverse complement strand
AGTCTCAGCTCTGCGCTATGCAGGCAACGACGGCTTCAGCATCTCAGCTGCTGTGTTAATGTACTACGCTGTGACGCGTTGTACCGCATTCCTTAATCATATGATAACCTCGCATTATATGGTAGTAGCTGTATTTAAGGACGCTATATAGCATAATTCAGTATGAAATCGCTGTCCGGTGTATGTCGCTGTTAACTTTATGTGATCATGTGTTACAAAGTGTGAAGTTCCAACTCCTCGTCAAGGTCAAGCTTACTGAAAGAAAAGATGTCTACTGTACTAGATAGCCAGTCCCCGTAATCAGTTACTAATGCTTTGCCATTGCATTGCCTTATTGTATGAAGAATGAATGCCATAAATGACCAAGAGGGGCAAGAAGGTGGACTAACAGGTGATAGAGGTTTGCTTGGTACTGTAGTGAAATTCTTCGCTCCATTTTAGAGGCCTAGCTATAAGTTACGGTTAAAACGGTTGTGGGCAGTAACAGTAGATTGAGCTGGACATAAAGGTTTCTTTTGGTGAATCATGATGCAAATAATGGGCGAAAAATGTGTGTGATGTAGCCACCAGTTCCACTCTTCTGCCCCCTTGAGTTTTCATCTTCCAAATTGTAACATCATCAGTAAACAAAGTCGCAATGAATCATGGATGTCACGTTGTTAATAAAAATTTTGGAGCCCTCAAAAATTTTCTTCCCGGCTATGTCCATGCCACCATTGTGAAACACCAATGTAGTGGTAATAAGTGGCATAGTCAACATATGCATGAATGTCATATGCAATTTAAATTTACCGACAAGTGTTTGGTCTGAAGACTAATTGTAACGAATTTTTTATAGACCAAAAGTTATTGTGATAAATTACGGTTGGTTGGGTCGGATCGCGATGTCAGTGAAGACATATGCTGTAATTCAGAGTGACTTGGATTTTCTGAAAATTTCAAAAGGCAAATCAGTAACCGTATCAGGGGCACAGGTAATAATCGTTCAAGCAGTGTTAATTGCAAGGGAATTTTCTATTCTTACCTTTCAATATTCAGGATGAAAAGACTTTTGGCTTTGACGGAGCCTTCCACAGTACTGAAATTGAAAACTTCGCTAAGTCAAACCTTGCTGGTGTGGTACAAGATGCGTTGTCAGGACATGATGTTAATATCACATGTTGTGGCGTTACAAGCACAGGTTTGTGGGTGAAATAATAGTTGACTGCTGTAATGCTCGTGCTGAAAATTGACATATTTGCGTACCTGTAGCAGGCCTATGCCTATCTTGAAATGTCTGTAATGTTTGGGTCCTGTTCAAATAATAACGGGTAATATTTTATGCAGCTTGTTGCTGTGTTCTCTTCATGCATTTCTTGCGCAGCCACAAGCACATACCGGGATGGAAATCTTTTTTGGCTACATAGCCTACTGTGTATTTGGACTCTTCATCTTATTAGCTAAGCTTAATTTCAAATTTTTTTTATCATTTTTCGCTGCATCAAATTGTTTATCTTTTGAATCTTCAACTGTTTATGTTTGTTATTGTGCTGGTAATTCTTCAAAAGATGTAATCCTAAGTAAACAATTCAACATAGTATGTCACACTAACTATGTATTGCTACTAATACGGTACCAATATACAAGTTGTTCGACCACAAACCTTATGATAAACCTCATAACAACATGGTTCCAGTAATTTAAACTTGGATGGACTTTCAGGTAGCAGTCAAGCCTTACAAGGTGCTGGATTTGGTGCTCACGACGGAATTGTCCCTTCCATTATAAAAGAATTATTTCAAAGAACTAGTAAGGATCGACACCTCGTCAGCGCTACCATGTTACAGGTAGGTCGATGCATTGTCAATAGCATTTGTTATAATCACATTTGTCAAGCATTTTCAATACCTCTATGAGACATAGGTCTATCGGAATTTTGTTAGTAGGTGCATGGGTGTTCCAAAATAATGTATGATTCTGTGCCTTAAGGTGAGTGTGCCAAATTGTGATTACCGGTGCCAATGATATCTAGCTGTGTGTTCCTGAGAAATAGCCCACATACATGCGTCCCAGGTTCTAAGAGGTGGCTTGTACTCTTATAGAAGGGAACGATAGGAGGTTATTGCTATCAAGTATTTGCAACTTCACACTTATGTCGTTGCGCTGAGATCTCAGTACACAGGATTTAAGTACCCCAACCCTAATACATGATTAGGTAGGATAGGACATTGCAATGAATATTCCCATCAAATGAGATATTTTAAGCTGAATTGTATCATCGAGTAGATATGTGAATTTAATAATTAACATAATCAATCATCCGAGGTTGGGATCAATGTTGTCTTGGGAATGTATCACAAAATGTCCAAGGCATGTGAAAAAGTGTTATTTCATATGGTGCATCAGTATAATTACATTTTATTGTCCAGTGCGTATATTTTTACTGTGAGAGCACCCACTTGCCTCACCTCAATGAGAATTATGAGGAATGAGCACGATCGTACGTACTAATCAAAATAAGCATTTCAACGGCTGGCAGAAGCAGGTATTTCTGATGGTGGCCTACATATTGCAATCAACTATTTAGATTGGCGGAAATGGTGAACTGACGGATATTCTCAATCCTCATTCCAGAAAATTGCGTGTAAGAAAGAACGACAAACTTGGAATGTAAGTACAATTTTGACAGACGGATTTTTGATATCATGGTAAGGGATAGTAATTACTGTTATTACAAAGACGTTCTGCCAAGAAAGCTGTGTATTCACAGTCATACTGTTATTTGACTTGCCACCATTGCACCATGATTTGCAAAGAATGTCATACCGGTGTATATACCTAACCTGTCATACTGTCATCTTCGATGATTAAGTAACCTATATCATTGAATGGCCTGATTGACACAACAGCATTGGGGAATTGAATTGATGAATTAGGGCTGCGTAAATGGATACCGTAATTTTCGATGTATAATGCGCAAAATTTTACCGATTTTTTGTCCTAAATTCGGGGGTGCGTATTATGCATGGGTGCAACAAGCCTTAAAAAAATCTCCCTCAAAATAAAATTTGAAATCACACCTCTCTTCATGTTTGTTTTAATCATATTCTGCCATCGTGCCCAGTAATTCGTATTATCAGTGTTACGCGCTGCCAATTAGCGAGAAGCGTGTTACCGATTAGCTAGAGTCGTCTGCGCTGCACAACAGAACGCGATCTCCCGCTGAGTTGGTTTACCGTTTGTACGCGAGCGAAATTAGGTCATTGATTGCTGCACGCGCGCGCAGCAATCCTCACTAATTTATTACGTTAACGATTGGCCTGAACAATCGCATATAGAACACACCATGTGCGCAAGATGTAATCGCTGGCCTAAACACTACAGTCGCATCTTCAACAGGCCTGGTGCGCACGGCATAACTGATGGCCTGAGCAATCACATCTGTAATAGGCCTCGTGCGCAAGATGTCGTGTCGCTGGCCTGAACTATCGCGTCGTCGGCCTTGCAGGCTTTGGTTGCTATCTACTATCGTTTAGAGACAATGCTGGTAATTGTATAATGATTAGCGATCGTTATGTCATCATTGTTCAACAGTGACATCGCAACACAGAATGACATCGAATACTAAAACATAACTATTCATGTAATGCGAATGCAGGGTGCGTACTATACATGGTACAGACTTTTTCCCAGAATTTGCATGCCATTTTAAGGGTTTGTGTTGTACATGGGGGCGTATTATAGGCCTACTTGGAAAATTACGGTTATTCCTTCTCAAGCAAATTGAATGTTAATTACCGAGAATTTCCTTGTATCAAAAATAGTATATTATCCGTCACTCCGAGATGTTGTGCAACTGAGTATGGAAAATGTTTCAAACAGGGTATGGGAGTATGTTGGTTTTGAAAATTATATGTATGGCACGGGAAGAGTGTAGCAGGTATGGAATATGGAAATAGCCCTGATTTCTTAAAGCTGGTGTTACACAGCGACTGCACTATATGCCAGGTGCTTTGGATTCAATAAGCGGTTGATGACCGATACAATGAATTTATTGTCCTGTATAATGTTATCTTCAATTAACAGCATCATCAACAACCTTACTGCCTACGTTGTATCCAGCCCGGAACAGGCTTGCAGGCTGTATTCCGAAGGCTGTAAGACTGAAAATGGGCTGAAAAGTCACCGTCGAGACATTGTATTCACGATGATTGTGTCACAGAAGCACCAAGGTTTGTAATCTACATGTATCTCAAGTGAAATGAAGCATAACAGTGTGCAGCCTATATGCCTATTTTAGAAAAATGTTGATTTTGCTAGGGAGTTGCTTCGCTTGCTTGATTTTAGTTAGATAAGGGGTGGCAGTCATTTTCGGAATTAGTTATATTATCATAAGATGAATTGACCACTTAATTTGTTGTGATCTTGCAAGGTAAACCAGAACTTTAGGGTGTTGATGACTAAAAATGCAAGTCCCGACGCATTGGCATAGTCAGGGGCGGCGAAAGGGGCCATGCCCTGGACATTTTCGTAAATCTTTTTAATGAACACAATTTATTGGAGCATTTGGCGGTAGATTGATTCATCTTGATTTTTTCCCGTTGCGCAATTATGGGCCTCAAGATTTAATACTTTTAGTACGATAGCAGAATTTAGTCTAACTGTATTCACAATTATGAGAGAGGGAATATTCCCAGTATACTTGAACTTGAGACCTTAGGGATGCTTTAGTCTAGAGGTGTGCAGCATCCGGGGCGACGTATCGGTGCTAGCCATTTATAAGCCAAGACACACCAAGATATAATAAATCGAAAAATTTTTACTACAGCATTATAACACGGATTTCGATTATACGATCCGTATTATCAGCCTACAACCTCTTGGTACCGTATTAGCTATTAGAAGGGATGGACAAAACAAATCACTGATATCAAATCAAGTAATTTTTCATGCCGTATGCATCGAATCAGGTAGCCTACCGTATGTCGAATCGAATCAACAGGAATAACCAGCTCGTTGGCAATTAGCTTTTTTCATTGATTCTACCAATAACAGTTAGCCTATAACTGGTACGGTAACTGACTTGTATGAAGCAATCTCATGCCAAGAGCACTTTATTTGTGTTAGCACTCAAGGTAGTCATTCATGCTAATGCTGTTGATGAAATGACTTCCACCCCTGAAATGTGGGAGTAAGGAATGGATAGGGCTGTATTTTAATAATAGTTAATGAATCCCTAGGAATGGGACAGTTTTTCATAACTTAGCCTACCAAACTGGGCAATGAATATATTTAAGCTCTAGTTACCTTTACGCTTTCAAAATGACTATATTTCTGATGCTGGTAAGGAATATGTGACTGTGATGCTGTTAGGTTATTTAGGATCATTGATTATGTCACTATTTTGTTACACAATAGGTAATTGGCTTTCACTGTGCAAATCGCTTTTAATTTTGTTCCGATTGTCTATTGTCGTGCTGTAAACTTCGATCAATAAAATAAGGATGAGCGAGGGATTTGATTCGGACTAAATTTTCATTTTCATAATAATTTGAGTTCAGTGGTCCAATCTTATTAATTACTTTGCTTGACAACTTCGAAGTATGTGGACATGTTTGTATTAATCCAGGGGTGGGCAACATACGGCCCGTGGACAGATTCCCGTCTTACATGATAATGTGGCCCGCGGCCCATCATTCTGCCAAGATATCCCACTTCTTGCTTACTACGTCATATTTTAGTGACTGTGTGTTATTATATCCTGGTGTGCACCCTGCGCAGCGTGCNAGAGTGGNGCTTACGGGCATATTTTTCATTCCGTAACCGCCAACTGCTGGTAGCACNGCACANAGTCCAGGCTTTNGNGAGATACAGCTTAGTAATCATGCNGATGAGATGGCGAGGAGGAGCCTAGATAAAGCTCCAACACNTAGGTAGGAATTNTGGAGTCGGACTCGNACCCANAACANATTGGTTTTGTAGCTGTGGATTATACAACNACGCTATCTCGCCACNTACTAAATTTGAGGTACAGGGCTTATCGAACGTCTTAAAATCNTANTTTNGGNTTGNACCTTGTGTTGATTGATGAGAGAGAAGCAGATATGGCGGTGCATGTATGACANCGGTTCTCNACCTGGGGGACGGGAAAGTATCTGAAGGTGGCNCGAAGTCACAGTTAACTGAAAATTTTTCGCGNTCCGCGCGATTTACCTNCAGCTTATGGTGANTACTCTGTCTAGTGTAGGCCTANGAATTTCATATTTGAGAACTCTCTCATCAATAGCCATAACCTTTANTGCCATCAAACTATCCGTTGGGATGGCTAGCATTCTGATTTATCTNTTTAATATATCATGATACGGAAGGGAGGCGCAGAATTTTTCACTATCAAAAATGAGGCGTGTTTTGAAAGTTTGAGAACTACTGCTGTATGACAATGCGGTTCTCAATTCCACATTGTCATCGTCATTATCGGCGCGAAATCGCTGGAAATGAGATTGCTGTCGTTAAAATACATTCTTTAAATACGATTTATTCCTTGTATAACTGAATAAATGGGCGAATAAAAGCATCGATTAAACAATCCGGCCCGCCAAGTACTTAATTTTCCTATATCCGGCCCGCCGACTGGAGAAGTTGCCCGCCCCTGTATTAATCCAAACCAAAAAGTTTGACATGACACTATAATCTTCAATGCACGCCATAAATATCACTCAATAACGTTTTATTGCAGATCCATCAACATCCGGTACTTTATCAAAAATCTCTTTTGTCGACTTGATCGGCCACGAGACAGAACCGGACAACACAGGGTGAGATATCTCGAGAGATAATTTACGGATTGACAGTAAATTCAAGCTTATTGATGTGTTCCGTGTTATTGGTACACTTAGTCGAACGGAGACGTCATATATCCTCAAACAATGTCCTCGTGTATTTACACTTTACATATGGTTGTCAGCAACAAACTTCAAACAATCTTTTGTCACCAAACGGACTTGAATCGCATTGTGATTACGTTTATTTTACGCAATGAATTGGTTTCGGATAATAATCTTGATACGAGTCCCTACTTATCGATTTCTGTGATCGTTCACAAGACGATGACCAATATTATATACGGTAACTGTCATTACATTAACATTTGCACAAACAAGTCTACTACCGTACTTTTAGGCCGCGGATTAGTGGAAGTGTATTCTTGAGTTCACTACTATTGTTTAGCGCTACCTCCCGTAAAACCTGTGGATTTATGAGCACTGAGCATTCATAATACGACACTAATTAACTCACTGCTTCAAACATAGTTACTAAATCTACTACAAACAAAGAAAGCATTATACATGCAGTGGTAGCACAAAGTAATACTTTTGCTATTCAAATTAGGTAGATTGTATGAAAATACTTTTCTGTACTCAATGCCGTACAAAAACATGACTTCGGCGTTTTTCGTGCTCCGTGCTACTTACTAGACACAGGCAGGTCATGGACAACGAAGAACATGAGAAAATTGATTTCTGAGAGAGAATTAATCTATTGAAAAGAATCAGATGGTATTAACTAGGCCTATTTTGTAAACCGAAGTTTAACATATACTACCGTACTTCAATTTTATCGTAGTATCTTATTTTTGCTATGATCTCAACATTAGTGTGACTTCCATTCCAGTGTCTCTTAACAACCTTGATAATTTTGTGTCCCACTTATGTAATGTGTTGCCACCTTTATTCCTCCAATTAATATTTAGTGGGTAAATATATCTGGAAACAATGTCAATCAACTATTAGCCTACAAGAATCAACAAAAATCTCAAAGAATGTTACTTTATTAGATTACGATGAGGAGTAATATGTCCCTTGATAACACACTGATATAGCAATTATTCCACTGAATTTACCCTTTATTATCCTCAATCATGTGCATAGATCGTGTGTTGCACAAATTCACATTTAGCATATTTTGCCGTGATTAATTAAAATTTTATCCAATTTCTATCATTACTAAATATCCAACATCATAACAGATAATTCTCAAAAAACATCCACCCTGTGACTCTTTATATCTTTTATTTGTGAATGCCAAGATATTTTGATCCATATTAGCAGTAACATCCCGTTATATTCGCAGCTTGAAGGCTTTGTTGAAGTCTATGGCCAAAGGAAGAGCACGAGACCAATCATCTATTTCAGACATGATCGTATCTGACGCAATATCAGGCAGTAAAGCTTACATGATTGCTTGTTGTGCTGGGCAAGGTATGTTTTGTTCAATATGAAGGCAATCAAATTGTAATTCCATTTTCGCTGCTGTTTTTGATAATTTGAAAGGAATCATGTCAACACTGTATATATGTAATGAGAAATGACCTGTTGACTTTGTAGAAACCCAAGCAAGCGATGCTATAAAATTGTTCGAAATGGTGAAATTGAGTTCGGGAATGCGTACCAACCCGCAAAAACACAGCGGTGACCTGTCAAAGACTCTTGCCCAAGTTCGGAAAGACATTAAAAATGCGAGAGAGATCATAATGCAGCAAACCGTGCCTGATAAAAGTAAGTTTCCACCTTCTCACCATACTATATCGATAAATTGACTGTGTAACTTTCTTTGTAATGTTATTTCTAATGTTACAGTCAATATTATCCAGCTCACCAGATCACCATTAGCACAATTGTCGATATACAATGTTTTTTTTTCAATTCTCTACTAATTGAAGTCGGATTTACACACAATGACTAGCTGATGAATACTACCCTAGCCGATATTATGATCACATGTACATCTACATCTTTCAACAGTATGTGTCACCCTGTCACCTATGCAGTATTGCGTGAATGGGTGATATCAGGTCATTTGTGTATCAGTCATGACAAAATAATGTTTCCCTTATCTCCTTGACCGATTTTATCAGTCGTGATACATGATAAGTCTTTGCATGCTTTTAGACTTCAAGTTTATCCAATTTTGTAATAAATAATGCCTTAACCCAGGTAGGGCCACCATTTGAAAGCACAGATGTTTGTCAATAGTAGATATGAAATGATTTTGAGCTCGAGTAAGATCACGATCTCAGGATCAGATTAAATTTTAGTAAGCCGGTGACTTTACAAGTCGGATTGATTTAACTTTGAAGTTTGGCATACGAAGCTGGACCGAAATCCAGTTCAGTTCATCTTGTTCCGATCGTTCGATTCGTGACAAGAAATTTCTGTTCGTAGAAAACGTCGAAAAGCTGGAGTCCTTGATTGGTGAATTGAACGATTTGAAAAATACGAGTTGGGATCGAAGAATCGCTCTTTCAAATCTCTGCACGGATGAAAGAAAGTCCAACCTATCAGATCGGTATGATACTTGCAAAATGAATCAAAATAATGTCTTCGTAATTTGGTAATTTTTGAAAAAGCATTGTAGTACACACTGTCAATTTTTTAATTAGCAGTAGTATAGAAAGGATTTGAAAAGAATTGGGGTATGTGGCCTTATCACGTATCTAAGCTGAAGACAAATATTACAATTCCGGCAGAATTAAGACAAGCTCAAAATAGCTATTGATCTTCTGCACTCAGTCCAAGACAGACCCAGGTTATTTATCATGAAATAGGTACATTGCTTCATATTTTTCTTCTTGGCCTTTCCCAATGTTATGAAAAGCATCATAGCGATTCCAATTCTAGGCCTACCTTGAAAGAAAGGAAACGCAGTATTCGAATTAGTATGTTGAAGCTGAGATTCTGTATCCCTTGAGTCGCATCTTAGAGTCAAATATACTTTACTTGCTGGCTACTGACAGGGTTGTAACCAAGTCACGAAGCTCCGAGTCACAAGTCGAGTCATTTTCAATTCACCACCGAGTCAAGTCAAGTCATGAAGTAGAGTGTCGAGTCCGAGTCCCAGTCATTGTGTTGAATAATCAGTTCCGAGTTAATGTCATGTGAAACCCACTTTTTACCACTCTTCTCGGTGATATCGCATGCTTCGCATTCATGATATACTAATTTTTTTCACTTTTAACAGTTTTTGGTAGCGTTTTCAGGTACCAGTACTGATAGACGAAAATATAATAGTGTGATAACTTTACTATTATTCGAAATTACAATTAAACGCTTGTCTTGGTAGACCCAGTCTCGAGTCATATGACTTGGTCCGAGTCGTGCGCAATGACTCGAGTACAGGTCGAGTCAACACACAAATTGACTCGAGTCNAGTCGTTTTAAATTTTTAAGATAATGACCCGAGTCAAGTCGAGTCACCAAAAAATCGTGACTCGAGTCATTATAACCCTGGCTACTGATCACTTGGATTAACTGCAATACTTCAGAATTATTCACAAGTGTTGGAAGTTTCAGCAGTCGGCCTACTATTAATAACGATCACTTATTTTTATAGTGGATTGTTATGGGTGCTGGAGTCGACTAATGCATCGAATCAGAATGATATAAAGGCTTTACAGGAACGTATACTGGAGGTGTGTGTTTCCATTACATTGCCGCCACCAACATTCGAATTTATCTTGTCAGCCACACAATCTATGTATTGTCGCACTATATACCCATGCTCCATACATTAAGTCTGTGTGTGAGTGGCATTGGATGCAATAGAGCTTCTCCTTTTAGGGTGTTCCATTCATGATCTAGAATCGTACAATCATAACCTACGCATGAGGCGAATCATGATAATGAAACGGACGTTTCTTTGAAGTAGTGATCAAACTGTGGCATTGTCACAATGTGTTTTGTTGTAAATATGGTCCACAGTTGCAAAATGATTTCTGATGAAGTGTTTTTTGATTTGTGGCTACGTAAAAAATACATAGAATTGAACTTCAGAATACTTAGTAATGTGTATGACATCATAATTTGTGATACTCAATATCGCGACTTCAATCTTGATGTTCAACTCGGAATCAAATCAATCCGGTACTCGGTAATCAATCTCAAATCTGAATCGTTAGAACAGGCGTGTCCCTGTTCAATCTGCGACCCACGGGATAACTGCCCACAAATCGATTTTTCTGGGCCCACCACAAATTTCATGAAAATATTACTGAATATGGACCACGCCGGACTACTGCAAGCAGTGTGCTATAAATCGAGACATTGGCATCCCAGCATCCGAAATTCATATGAAATGGGATCGCGTCCCTTCGAGCCAGCCTCCCAAGTAAATATACGGCTTTTCTCCTGTTTTATGACGCAGCAGAAAGAATGCATTAATTGGATTTTGTGGCTGCGATGCTACGGAGTCTGGAGCTGTGATTCCACTTCTCACCTAAACAACAGAAGTGAAAAAGAACAAGTAATAGCGAGTATTAGTGAGGCGAGTTGGAATTACCAACAGTAACCGGAGAAGGCAATTTTGCATTAGGCGATTTTGACGTCATATGGGTTCATTACGTCACGCCCCAATAAACCTATGATGTCATGAAATAATTGAATTTTTGTCTCACCCCACAACTTTTAACTTTTCACGTATTTGGTTCCTATCAATCAAATAAGTTTCAACACCACTGCACTAGAACGAGTGCTAGTTACTTTTGGTACTTATGTGGAATCATTTCCTTATTGAACTAACCTAGAATACCATCATGTCTGTTTGCTTCATTTCATTTCTCTGAATTATGCTTCCCTTGTATCTGCCATTGGGGTCAGTTGACATACTGTTTCTTTCGTGCAGATGTCAAACAAAGCGAAAGATCAAAAGCAATCGGCAGACAAATTGAAAGATGAATTGAATTCGGAACTCAACAAGTACACGGCATCCGTGTCGTCAGGTACTTGTACTTTGTAGCTGACATTGTGATTAGCTGTGAAGCCCAGTATAAAGCAACGTCGTTAGTTGGCCACAGAGACGCATCTTGCATGTTGTAATGATGTTCTGTGCAATCTACTGATTACTGTCTGGGACATCCTCAACTACTTTTTTGGTGTCTCAGAGCAGTACCGGTAGTGTATTTTGATTCCGGATCGTTTTCAGCGTTAGGCAAGATAGCGGCAATTTCCTCATATTTAAGATTGCTGTGTAACTGCTGTCATATATGTTTCTGGTTTTCAGGTCGGTCTGATGACCAAACCAAAGCTCGAATCGTGCAAATACAATCCCTGAAAGAAGCGTTCAAGCATGAAAGTGACGCGCTCGCAAAGTCTCGCGACAATCTCAAACAAGCCAAGGAACAGTTGAGGAAACTGAAAGAGGTGCTCTTGTTTTTGCAGGCAACTGGCTTACGCTTGAAGTTCAAGTCGTAGGATGTACAAAAATTGATAAATTGAGTTTTTCCGCGATGCCAAAACTTTGAATGCGAATATTCACCCTGTATCATGAGTGCGAATGATCCCTTTTTATTTTGGTCATTCGTTTTGTCATTCATTATCAAGCAACCTGAAAGAATGATTGTCACGGATTTGTAGCTTTTCAAGTCACTCAAGTTCCATACAATGAAAAATCCTTGAGGATCAGGGGCGGGTAACTTCTCCAGTCGACAAACCAGATATGAGAAAATGAAGTACTTGGCGGGCCGGATTCCTGAATCGATGCATTAATTGCGTTAAACTTAAAGTTTAAAGCATAGGGACCAAAACAGTATTCAATGAATTTATTAACGAAATGTACTTCAATAGCTGTTGAAGTCAATGAGACATCTGTGGGCTATCAACGTTTTCAACAAGTTGTTTGAACTCTGGCTGCATGTCGGACATAGAAACCATTAGTAAATGCACGTGAACATCGGTTATATTGGACCGCACATTTGTCTTGTTCATGTTCACGGTCGAAAATGTTTGCTTGCAAATGCATGTAGACCCACGGGCGGTGAAAATCTGTATATGTTGCCCGTCCCTGTTGAAGAGGACAGAAACTGAACTGGTATTGAGAGCCAAAGGAGGCATTCTGTCCTTGGACCACTTTCTTTGATGGACCAATTCCAAGTGCCTTCACATATACTCGGGCAGTTTTTCAAGTCATACTACTTGTATGTAAACTTCTCATTGATGTCTTGTTTAGCCAGTGTCAATCGCTATCACGTCCCCTTCTGTTGTGGGATGATTTAGGTAACCCTGACTCACAGAAGCCAGATTAAAAACCATTATGCTTGCAGGCTGGCCTCGACACGGCGTCGTTCAACTTCGAAATGACGGCTCGAAAATTGGAGGAGGATCGAAAACGCATGAAACAGGAAAACGAACAAATCGTCAACGACCAAGTGGAAAAGATGAAGGTCTGAGATTAAATTCTGATTTTATAGTAGACTTAAATCTATGCAAAATCGATATCCGATTGTCTCAATTCTGATTCAACTTCAAGTAATAGACTTCGAGTCTTGTATTCGAGTATGATTGATTATGCCATCATAAGACTTTGGTTGTGAAAAATATCTACCGCTTATGCCACCACAAGGGTAGTAATGGCGGTTCTAGATCACATGAAGGTAATGCGGCATTCTTTCAAATATACCCAGTACATTTCACTTTGTGGAAGTGATGTAAGTGTGAACACGACTTCACTGAAATGTCATTTCTGCCGAAGTTCCTTTTACTTGAGTTCTTGCTCCTGGTAGAGTCGAACATATATTTAGCATTTTTCGCAAGGAAATTTGTTTCATTTGTTTTTCATTAATCTGTTTGGTAATTTTGAAATTTCTTGCTGTCCCTTTTTAATCTTTGACTTGACAGCTGGACGTGGCTCACGAGAAAGCCGTTCTCGAAATGACATCTTCGTCGGGAGGCCTTGGATTGGACGAAGGAGCTCAATTGAAGCAGGCCGTCGAACTTTCGACCTTGAAACTCGAGAAATCTGCTATTACAGCTCAGGTAAATGCCAGTGTTAGCCCAAATGGAGTGACTGAGTTATCGGATTCCAAATGGAGTGGGCTATTAGACTTCGATTCGATTATCAATCGTAATCAATGTTCCCTCAAAGCTACGCACGTGCGCGGCTGATCACTGCTGACAAAGTCGCCGCGCACAGAAAAATATGTGCCGCGCAGGAAAAAGCCGAAGTGTGATGACCTTTATTTTAGTCGTTACGCACTGTTGTCCAAGGGATCGCTCAGTGAGTTGGTCAGTGCGCGCAGCCGCGTGGAAAATTAGAGGAAACATTGCACGTAACAACTTCAAAACTGCATGGGGTGATATTAAAAGTTTGAATACATACCTTTTAGCTACCACAAAAAGTACTTAATTTGTGCAAACAGGAGTTTGTGCGTCTCAGGGGCCTGCGAGGTAATTCTCGAAATTAGTCGTAACATCAAAAAAAATAATTATCCAGGTAAAATTACAAGGCCAACCAAAATTTGATTAGCTTCATCCGTGAAACTTGGGATGTTGATGACTATAACGCAATTAGTAGGGAACTTGTCGTCCAACATGCGTCTTCGCGTATGCGCTCGCAGTAAGATCTTTGGCGATGAAGCCTCTGCTCTAAATGGTAGACGCATGTTCGCCGAAATCTTCAACATTGATATATCCAAACCCCGAATAATCCTGTCCTTGCCAAATTAGCTCATCAATGGTATGCAGAGGCAACCCGCAATGTATGCAAGTAACAATATTATTGATCGAATTCATTCGTTAACTTTGAAAAAATTCCGCGCTTCTCGCAGCCAGCGCGTGAAAACACACGGAGTTTTCATGACATAATTGTTATCAATTCTAATGCGTAGTAATATAAGTCTTGTTTTCGATGTTACCCAATTCGGTTCGACTAAAAAAAGGCCATCAACATTCAAGTGGCTCGTGCTGTGGCTCGTAAATCTCATGTGGCTCTTTTTGGCCAAAGAGGTTGGCCACCACTGACTTAATGGTTCTCAAAGGGGTATTTTGAGATAAAAGAGGGGTTAAAATAACGAATGGGTCGATTCTGTGTGTCAATTCTTTTTTACAAAAGCGACTCAATGCTTGACTCACTCCAGCAAGGAACAGGTTATAATTAAGGTTGAGAGGGAACCACTGATTCAAACCCAGTACATTGAGCTTAAGCTATCTGCTCTCCTCGATTATTCAAAATTCCATGCACATGATGTCATGATTAGAGATAAGACTGATCATACACAAAGTTCTTTTGAATTCCCTACCAGTTGCTGACGATTGCCCCTGACGTATGTCAGCCAAAATATTCTGGTTTATTACAATACGAATTTATTACCGTATTCAATTGTGTAACAAAAACAATAATCCCAATCATGCGCCTCAAGATAATTGCACTCTTTTCCCTTGATATGCGCCATGTTCCTACACTCCAATTATATGTGCAACACAGGTTATCAATAAAGACATGGGTGTTTTAAAGAACTTCTTTCATGTTACTAATGGTTATATATTTGGACAGCTGGACGTGTTACGTAAGGAAAAACGCTTGTTGGAAGATCATGTCAACATACTGGTGGAGAAACATTCAAAGCAAATGGAAATTCAGCAGCTCCAGAATCTGCAGACTTTCCGCGCTTACAGAGAGGTCAGTTTCGATCTATTGACATCGAAATACACCTATGTTCCTGTGATGCTGCTGGAGCACCACAAAACTGCTGGTATCATGCTGGTTATCGGCGGTTACTATCCCTGGCTGATTGGTTCGGTCCAATTGTGCCATGACAAAAATGTCAGTTGATAGTTCTACAGCGGCGCCATTATCACTTGATCATTTCATAAGGAACTCACATGCTGAGAAAGTCTCAGCATCCCTTCTGTATACCAGCCTTATTTTTTTGCAATCATTTCAAATAGGATTCCATTCAATGTGTGTTTTCTTGGAAGCGCAGTATCCGTTTAATTATAATTTCATCATTTCAATCAAAATACCACAAGCTATAGGATGAACTCGCCTTGGCCTACAGATTATTTTGAAAAGACAACTATTGTAAGATATGTGGTACGCTTAGAGGATGACATAAAATGGACAAGCGATAAAAATGAAATGGCATGTGTCGGTAGGCAAAATCGATGTGTAAGATAATGGTCTGGTAATATCAAATGAAATCCAGTACTGGTTCAGTAGAATCTGCTTCCATTTTGGTTACAAGTCGATACCGTTTTTTTTATCTACATACGTCATGCATCGAGCACTGATCTGGCAATAACTGGTAATTGAGTTCAATTAGAAACAGATAGATATTGGAATTTTGAAACAGATTTTTACTGATAAAGCAATATTTCATGAAAAAATGGGACATATTTAATGTAAAACTGGTAATTAGTGACAGTAATTTATAATACACATCATCTCTTCAACTTCATTTAATTACAGTAAAACAGCAGCAGGGTAAAAATAATGTTTTCATCACAAATGGCTTACATGGTGTCCTTTTCCCATTCCGATAATAGTTGAAGAAATACAACTTTTCGCTAATAAGTGAACTCCTCTGGTCTTCATACATCAGTCCTACAGCACAGGGTTGTAACCAAGTCGCAAGGTTCCGAGTCACAAGTCAATCT
>ATSW01104289.1:0-10242 GCA_000444245.1 Botryllus schlosseri | reverse complement strand
GGTTACAACATATAATACGCAACCACATACTCCTGAACCGGATCGCGACCACCTCTAGTCGATAGACAAAGCGATGCTGGCGTGACGTCATATTGATCGACATTGCGCTCACACCTCCTTTTGAAATCCGCTAGTGGGCGCTGAAGAGCGTCCGGAATTTGTGAACCAAAAATATGGTAACCCTAGCTTACATCCGATTTGTAACTGTATCGTTTACCTAACCGAGTTGTATACACAGTTTGATATTTTTGTCATTTAGTGATTGCTGAACATACCACTTCGAAATACTCCGTTGGTCGTAATTTCCATCATCGTGATAATCGAAGTACATTTGTTTCGAATTCGTAACAACCGACTTTTCTATGACATGACTGACTGCCAAGTGAAAATGTATTGTTGCTCAGGGAAAATATAGATTTCCAAGTGAAAATGTATTGTCACTCTAGGCAAACTAAAGATCTCCAAAGGACAATGATATTTTTACTCAGGTAACGGTGGACCTCCAAGTGAAAGTGGTAATTTTACATAGGTAAACGTCGTGGGTTCAGTGTCATTGGTCTTGTTAAACGTAGTTGTCGAGTTGTACAATATACTTGTCGTGAGTATACAATTACGAGGGGAGAGAATGAAATTGCTATTATGAGTGTCAGAAGGTTGTTGTATGTAGATTTGACAGTAACCCTATCATTCGCATATGACAAACACAATCATGACCGTGAATACATGTAACTAATTTGTTCGGTCTCGATCAATGCAAAAGAGATGATTCGTTTTTTGAAACCGTAGTGCAGACCACATGTAAATCTATGCGATAGACTTCTATCTTCTTGCATTCAGTCGTGTCGTGTCCATTTTAATACGGCCCCCACATGTATGACATGCTTACACTAACGCCGTAAACAGAAGTCGATGATTTTGATTAATAAAAATATTTGTTGACTACATCGGAATGTTTTTGTTGTAGAAAGTAAATACTTTTATGGTGTTGTGTGTTTAATGAAGGCGATTGGTTACAAGTATGTTTTGGGGAAATAAAATTTATTTTTCTGTATGTGGCAGTTTGTGAGGAAATGAAAATTGATTCGTGGTTTTAATTGGATTGTGACTGTGCTGTTTTAATTTGCGCTTCAACATGGAGACTTGACGCTGAACAACAACTCGATTCACTAAACATAACCATTGCAAAATTTGTCACTTGCGTGCAAAGGGTTAGGAACATTTTAATACAGCTCCATCTACTGGTTGTTTTGTTGTGAGGACAATCATGTGATGACTCAGCACTTTTCGTTAGCATAGTAGATTGATCTGTGTGTAAGATTTGAGAGTCGTTACTAGAAAACATATGTACTCTGTTGTTGGAGTAGCTGGTTTATTGCTATGACATTGACAGAACCCTCGGGAAGTGAGTATGCTTTTCTTTCACGAAAGTTTACGCGGCTCCGTTGTAATAAATTTGTGTTAACTAAACTCGGATGGATACCGCAATTGTGCTGGACTTACACATGGTATTCGCATACTGCACACATACAAACTTTTGTGTAAACAACTCTGATGTTTCTGTTAGTACTAGATCTGTGTTGAACTATTTGATTATTAAGATACATGAACATTGAACAACCATTCAGACAATAAAGTTCTTGTGACATCGAAACAGTTTGAAAGCGCCACCCATCATTGTACAGGTTCGTAGCATGGGAATATCGAGCGAATATTTTCGTGTGCCATGAATATCTTTCATATACACTTAGTATGAAATGAGATGCGTGGAATAATAATTAGTGTCCTACAAAAGTAAAACTTGTTGTGTTTGATTGCATACTTTTTTATCATTGTTTGTTGTGGTTTTGAAAGACGGCTGAGTTTACATTTAAATATAGTAAGCGGAACAACTCAAGTAATAAATTTTACTCGTTTGAAAATCGAGCCGTTTGAAAATACCGATCAATGGAGTAACAGTATCAATATGAGTGGTATATTATTTTTCGCGATATGCACCAATCTTCTAAGCATAACTCGTCAAAAATTTATCATGTCATAGAAAAGTCGGTTGTTACGAATTCGAAACAAATGTACTTCGATTATCACGATGATGGAAATTACGACCAACGGAGTATTTCGAAGTGGTATGTTCAGCAATCACTAAATGACAAAAATATCAAACTGTGTATACAACTCGGTTAGGTAAACGATACAGTTACAAATCGGATGTAATCTTGATTTACAGATGACAGCCTGATGATGTAAAGCTCAACCACTCCAGTGTGTTTATTGCCAAGTATTTGACACAAACAAAATATTGAATGAAGACCCACACCTCGGTTTCATTACCATGCGAGTGAAAATTGTTTTCTGCTGGGTGGATATGATTTGCATTTAGAAAAACGATATAGACCGATTAAGCGACGCTCTTTCATATCCGTCGAGTGAGTCAAATTTCTTTGGAGTTCGGTTTAGTGAGTTAATTGCTAGGAATTCAATCACATACAAGTAACGTCTTTTAGTGACAGAGTATTGTGATGTCATTTACTTTAGCGAATGACAACGGAAAAATTTCCGATTTCTTTGTCGGTGTGTTACACAAATAATTCTAGTACACCTAACTATTGGACACATTTGGCAAACATCGTACAAATTGTTTCTTTGTGATGGTAACGACTTTCAGCGGCTTGGTNTCNTGTCGGGAATTATTATTTGNGGNTTNAAAAACAATTTCAATCAATACTACAAANGANCAACAATGCAAAACNCGTTTAGTGAATTACAGTGTAGCAAGTACTTCCTTGATATTACGANTGTTGTGCACNAGANATTTCTANNTGAATTGGATGCGTCTAGCAAACATANCCCAATTTACTTTTGTAATGATCAAAGTCTCCTCGCGATATTTTACATTTAGCACGTTCTATNGAAAGTGTGAACGGAGTTGAGTATTAATCGTGTACTTGGGATAGTGCTTTGATATCNAAGATATATTTTCACACTGTGTAATGTTTCAATTCTCTGTTGCGAATACCGACAGTAACGACATTGATGTTAAATCCTCACTCTTGGTTATTGTAAGCGAATCCTAAGCATCGCAACAGGCGGTATGGAAATCGAGCGCATGCATACTTTTAGATAGGTGACACTAACAAGTTTATTACATCCGTGAAATACTCAGAAACGCCGATTCGTGATTGTGTTAGCTATATGCATGCTCTATATCTGTGGACAC
Organism: Botryllus schlosseri; assembly: GCA_000444245.1. Taxonomy (NCBI): domain Eukaryota; kingdom Metazoa; phylum Chordata; class Ascidiacea; order Stolidobranchia; family Styelidae; genus Botryllus; species Botryllus schlosseri. The sequence goes on along the minus strand of ATSW01104289.1, from coordinate 7,028 downwards.
AAAGATTTCTTAACTTTGGTTACAGTTCATTCGTAACGAATTGTCGTGCGCAATCTAATAAAGCACTAGTCGAAGACGAATGATTTGATTTTGGTGAACTAAAAAGTTCTTTTGTTTTNNTGTTGGGTTTAATACAATTTGTATGACTATAACGAATCCGATTCCAAAAGTGNAATGTTACATTTAACAAAAAGTTTGATGACTTGCATTCTCATATTGATAGATGTGTAGAGTAACATGACTAGTTTATAAAACCTCGATAATGTGTTTTGTCATGTNTGTGNTCAACAAATATGTGATCAAGTCTTACCATTCGATATTAACTTTCGCAGTCGGTGTAAGCGAAAATTTNNTGAAGTAACAATACCGATCAATAATACNAATGTTCAATAATATTCTCCATCGATGCATTCGAATAATCCGTCAGCTGCAAGCGGATTTAAAACTCGATGCCGTTTTGTGGTTAACTCAAGTCAGTTGNCGCGTGCGTGTTGATTTCAGGAATGATCATGACTTGTTTCCTGGGTAGATTAGTTATTGTGTTTGTAACTATTACCGTAAAGAGTTGCTGACATTCCAATATCTTTTACGCTGTCATATANGGATTCAATTGTGCTAATTTAATTCTCAGTTATTGTCCTGGCATTCAAATCTCGTATACTCAAAATATAATAGGTTTATGGTCAAGTCGCATATGTACCGATTAGTAAATAGTCTGTCTTACAGAGTAGTATAACGACCTTTACAGTTGGATAAAAATTATCGGTCATATGAATACAACCAGATGAATTAATTCAAGTTTGCTAGTTGTACTGATATAATCAAGTAAGTGAAAACTAGATTTTTACCACTGGTGTTTGTTGTGAATAATTCTTTTGAGCATGGTAAGATGTTAAAATGTCTCTTTGGCAAACGGAAAGCCTGATCGCGAATAGAGTTGTAATGTTTCATTACTTGTTTCAAGTCAATGTGCGTATAATATCGAAATGGTACTTGGAAAGATGGTAGTCATGTTTGTCAATCCTATTTCAATTCACACTACACCAAGTCAAAATATTTCATTTTTGATTATCTCAGTTTACCTGTAGTACATCTGACGAACGGATTTAAAGTTTACAAATTACCAAAATGATTGAATATTATCGGGTTAGAGATAGTTGGTATTGATTCTATAATTGTTAAAACAGCGGCGTGGAATGTGTGAATGATCCGAAACGGAGTTGAAAGTTGGTCAAGTCAAGTAATATTCAGTTTCAAAAGGATTATACTCTTAAAAAGATTCGAGTTATACCAACAATTGACAATTTGTGGGTATTCAAGTCGTTACCGTTGTGGTTCTGTTATTCCGTACCCTTGTGAGCTATCGTGGGATTTTACAATTATTTCACACCTATTTGAGTATGCGGTAACCTCACAAAGGATTAGGGTTAGGACGGAAATAAGTGGCAATTTGTTGCTATTCAAGTTACCGACACTGACGGTTCTGTTAGTCGTTACTTATTAAATCTTACCAGCGAAATCAAGTTCTGCGACAAACTGATTACTAAAATTTCACCGCGTGAGCGAGCCAACACGAGTTTCCAATACGACATGCGAGAGATACCTATACTTGAAAGTACGACGTGCGAGCGCACCCATAAGAACACATGGCGAATCACCACCACAGCCTATACCTGTAACGTTATCATGTCGCCGCGTCCATAAGAATAACGATATATCATTGTCGTCCAAAATATTACTTATAATTCCTACCTTTGTAACACCAAACCACGAGAGATGACTATTCTGATGTGTTATCTTGTGAGTGGTCGTAGGATTTTTACAAATATTTCACACCTTTTTAGAGTGTTAGTATGCGAACGCGGTTATTGGTGATATTCGAATCGCCGTCTACGCCGGCTCTGTGGCAAACTAATTACCAAAATATTACCTTGGAAGTGAATCCTAGATTTAGCAAACTATTTCGCACTGACTGACCTAGTGTAATAATCGATAGTAGCACGCGGTTGGCCGTGAAACAATTCAGCGCGCAGGTCATTCGAAATATAGGTCGCGCTGCTTAATCCTCACAACAAGCCACGTTTCCGTTTGTGCGGTTATTGTTGGCGACTCGTACATATTCAACACCGCGTGAGAGATGCCTGAAAGTACGAATCATCGCCGCGTCCATAAGAATAACGATATATCATTGTCGTACTCGCCGTAATTTGGAATATACACATTACCTAAGGACCAATCACATGACTATTTACTTGATACATATTCAACACGAAGTACGACATGCCAACAACGAAGCCGCGTGCGAGCTATCCCTATGTTGAAAAGGGTTACCGTGCGACCACAAGACACAATAGCCGCTCGCCACCCCACCATAAGGCATAAAAGCCGCTTGCCACCCCCGGTTTCTCAGCCGCTTGCGACCTCCGCCATAAGAAATAAGAGCCGCTTGCCACCCCCGCCATAAGACGCAATAGCCGCTCGCCACCCCACCATAAGGCATAAGGAGCCGCTCGCCACCCCCGGTTTTCCAGCCGCTCGCGACCCCGCCCATAAGAAACAATGGCGATGTGCGACCGATCATACTAACTACTTATATCCAATTCGTCAGAATTTTAGCGTCTTCTGCCGATTTCTTGCTGTGTCACTTAAGTTTCTGCAAAAACTCTATCCATCTAATCGGATAAATCGACTTCTTGTCTTCTCGAATTCTGGATTTTTGATATTATAATAGCTACATTTCGGGAGCGCTGAAAAACGCGTTCGCTCCGCTCGTCGTTCTATGGTCTATATCAGGGGCGGGCAACTTCTCCTTCCGGCGGGCCGGATAGGGGAACATGAACATGAGGCGGGCCGGATTCCTGAATTTTTTTTATGAATTTAGGGGAACTCTCCCCGGGGGAACGCGCCACGGATCCGTCCATCCTACCCTGCACTACCCTTCGTACATGCAATTCAGAGACGCATACATTCCGGCAGTTGCGAACTATGTTTGGATTGGACGACCGATTCACGGGCGAGCCCGAATCGGTGATATGAATGTGATAAAAAATGAGAATATAGTTGGCTTCTAGTCGCGCGAAGCGCGAAAATTTTTTGCATAAGTGAATAAAAAATGATCAATGATATTGGTGAGTTTATGAGCAAGTGGTTCCTTCGAAAATTTACAGCACGTATTATTATAATTTTGAACATTTATCATGGCATAAGAATACACATTCATGAGCCTATCGCAGATTACTCACTTCGGGCGGGTTCATGCTTTTTAATTACTTTGTTGAAAACTCCTGCAACCCCACGGCCTCGGGCGCGAATTTTCTTTAGTTTGAATTCATCTGCCCGAAAACATTCCACTATTTGTAAATATTACGAATATTCTCTGAAAATTTGGGAATGGCATGGCTCCATTCGCCCCTTGCTACGTCAATGCGGTGAACATCAGTTGTATTAAAACAGTGGTTCCCAACCTTTTTATCGTAATTCCCCACTTCCGATTTATGCCGAGCCTTCATTCCCCACCTAAAATCTCTATATCCATATCTATACCCTTGAAAGTGCTACCCCCAATAAAATTTTGCAAGACTTTGCTTAGTAAATAGTACATGCTATTGGTGATTGTTAAAATCCCCGGATTTGATCAGCACACAATAAAATTAACGCAGCGGTGAACTGGTAACCGTAAACGCACCTCCGTAAATATATGTATCTACCCCGGCGCGCATCCAACAGAAAAATAGGCAGGGTTCGAAAATTTTCCAAATGCAGCGGGGTAGCATCAATTTACATACGTGAATATCGAATAATACATGGGTCAAATAAACTTCCTGATGTTGACGAACTCATGCGTGCGATATATATATCAGCCGCCGTCAACTGCACTTTCGCACAATACTAGAAGAACTTGAAAGAACATAAATAGGTAATTTCATTTGTAACGAGTACGGATGTGCTATCAATTAGCGAGTCCACGATCTCCCTTGAATACATGTTCAGCAATATGATCTCTTATTAACACGAATCAGAATGTTTCTATAACTGCGATTTGTGACCGATGATGGTGTACAAATGAATAAAAACATTTCTGGAGATCGCGTGTCGCTATCCAGGCGATTCTCGCTAATTGGAGGCACTGATAATATGAATCGCTGAATTGCAAATGAGCTATGAAATATTCGGTGGGCATTTCAAAACGACATTTAATGAAGGAGGATATTACTGTAAAAAAATTTTAAAAAGTGAGTCTATTCCCCACCAGAAATCCCGAAATTCCCCACCAGTGGGGAATTTCCCACCGTTTGGGAACCACTGTATTAGAACGTCGATTTGTCTTGCTAATGTTCATGCTCGAAAATGTTTGCGCCTAAATGCCTGTAGACGGCGACGCGGGCCTCATCATCACGCAAGACCGAAAACTGTCGGCGGGCCGCACAAAATCCCGTCGCGGGACGGATCAGGCCCGCGGGCCGTATGTTGCCCGACCCTGGTCTATATCAATCCATTGGTCGTGATCTAGCAGAACTGTGATAAAGTAAATTGACAACGCTTCACTATCTTTTCACTTCGTCCACGCCAAGAGCTCCTGCACATATGTTAGTATGTGGTAATCTGGTAAGCTACTTTCCTCCAGGTCTGGAAGCATTGCACCAAATGACCAAGAGAGGGAATATGGAGTTGAAAATAAAAATGATCAAGAAAGATGGGGTTCATTGGGTTGCTAAATACAGGTGAATATGAATCCCTAATATATTAGCATTTAGGTGCATGTGCATTTCATAAATTAACAGTGGTTGACAACCTCTAGTCAGCGAAACGTTCGTATAGGTTCAGATCTATAGTGGTAAAGATTACTGATAAAAATTCAGTAAATTTCAATTTCATGTCTGTAATGAAAACGTGTTTTACTGGCAGTGGCATAGGCAGGGAGAAGTTCCGTATGTACGAAAACGCCCCCTACAGGATGGAGCGCATCGAATGTTAATGAACTGAAAATGTTAAACGTTAAAATATTAATACACTGAACTGATCGATTTTCCTTTTAGGTACTTCCTTATCGGGCCCGGATCCGACAACTACAGACTGCACGTATCCGGATACTCCGGGAATGTAACCGTCGGAGATCGTCTCGCACAACACAACAATCGCCCATTCACAACGAAAGACGCGGATCACGATAACCGTTGGCGGCAGAATTGCGCTTCTCACTACGAAGGAGCCTGGTGGTATCACACATGCTACGCCAGCAACCTAAACGGAAACTTCCACAAAACAGGCGGCGCGGGAATTGCGGTGTGGGATGATGCTGCCCACGGCTACATCAACCTGCGCTTCTCGGAGATGAAGTTGCGGAAAAGATTGTGAAATTGTGTGACGGGAAATTGACTTTTGTGGAGCTGTGACGTCACACTTCGAAAAGAGCCATACTCTCGTATGAGTGTGACGTCACGCCGACATATGAATTCGTGGATTAAAACTTTATAGCGAACTCTCGCGGTGATCGATTTGCTAAAGGTTGCGAAAACGGGATTTCGGTTTCATGTCAAGAATGCAATTTTCACCATTATAGTCATCGATGTATTCTTTATATAACTTGCGTTGATTGGTTGAATAAGCATCATTCGCTGACTTCCTCCATGTAGTGTACGTATTTCATTCTTGATGTGTGATTGCGGATCAAGCTCACAGCAGAGAGTCACTAGATATTCACGAGCAGAAATCTGAATATTTCCAGCAAACTTGTGCAACAAAGCAAGTCATATTTTTTAAGATTGGTGCATGATCGTTTACTGTTCGATTTTATTTTTATGTTCCCAGCGCCATTCATAGAGTGGTCCTAGAGTTGAAATGCAAAGAATTTTAACCAAAGATGAAAAATTGTAATATCTGAAAAAGGTTCACGGTGCAGAACCTACCAAGGTTCGTTTGTGTACGTGAACCTCTCAATTTCCTAGGTTTACACACAGTACGCGAACTTGAACCTCACGTTCACACCACCCACATTGTTTTCCGCTGTGGTAGGCTGTAAACCTCGATTTCTCGTATCGCAGCTTATGAAACGTGTAGCACAAAGCTACGCGTGTCAGTGGAAATGTCATATCTGTGAAGTCCTGATCAACCCACAGCATTGTCACAAAGTGCAATGAAATTATCTTTAATGTGATAGAATTGGCACCACTCGCGTGCCGCAGTTTGCCCACCCCTGCTCCATAGTTTCAGAATCCTCCTGTCTGCTCATTAGGCTACATCGCATTGTACCAGTGTTGGGATGACTCGAGTCATGACTTGACTCGAGTCTGACTCGAGTCACCTTTTTCGTATGACTTGACTTGACTCGAGTCACTCTGCTAAAATGACTTGACTTGACTTGACTCGGCGCATCAGAAATGTGGATTGACTCGTGACTCGGAGCAAAATTCACGAGTCAATTTCGAGTCATCAAGTATAATCGGTTTCGATAAAAATCACTGTATCTTGCATTTGTTCGGATTGTTCGCGAAACGCTGATGTAACCCGTGAGAGCGACCAATCATTCAATGATCGTGCGTTTTACTGAGCCTCCATTGTTCTCTCACAAATATATTTACCGCAAGCGAAGTGATCGAAGCTTACAGCTTACGTTGTCGTAGACTAGTATAGTAAGAATTTTATAGCAAAATGTTTATTTCTGTTCTCCGTTCTTACCTTAACCAAACTTCTTGTTTTATTGAAATTGAATTCGAATATTATATCGTCCTCAACCATTGGCGCAGATTCGAATTGTATCATATCAATTTGTAAATGGGTACTGTATTGCATCTAATCAATTCGTTTCTCTCACTCTATTTTGGCCGTTGAGTATAAACTGAGGCTATGCAATTATATACATACGTAGTTTAGCAGTTCTACTCATATGTGAACGATACAGCGCTTTCTTGTGTTTATATTTAAATCTATATTCTTTCATCGGTTCAAAATCAATGACCACTCAGTCTGTATTTCAGACAGCTAGCAAAATGCCATAACGCAGCATACCTCATACTTCGAAAAGGCAACTT
>ATSW01104286.1:0-11046 GCA_000444245.1 Botryllus schlosseri | reverse complement strand
GTTTCATCCAGCATAAAGTGTTTCTAGTGTTGGCCTATTGGTGTTATATAACCTTGTTACGTTGAAAAGTTGCACGTCACAAGGATTGTATCCATCCTGCATCCCCATTGTATGAGGATTCTCTATATACGGGGACATTCATCTTCTAATTTCGTTATTATCCAGGATTGTTTGATCAAATATTAAGTGTTTCTAGGATTTGTCCAATTGAACGATATAAGCTTATGACGGTAAAAAAGTGGCACGCTTTAAGGATTGCATCCTGACTGGAAGTAATTCCCTATATGCGAACCAGGATAGTAGTATAGCGGCCACATTTTGCAATTCTGTATATTGAGTTGGGCCCGTGATGTGGCATACTGCCGGGCGTTATAGATTATTATGTGTCGAGATCAATCAAATAAATATATTTAGCTGATCATAATGATAGTATTTATCGAATATATTTGTGGCTGTAATGCAGCTGCCATGGCCTTTGTGGTGACTAACCCGTTGGTAACGTTTGGTAATTTGTAGGCTGAGAATTTGTAGGCCAACTTCTGCTCGGTTTAATATCGTATGATACAGCTGTAATCTGAAATCTTGAAAGCTCTACTAGTTGCTGACAATCGCCTCTGATGAGTCTCGATCCAAAATATCCGGGTTTACGGCAATATGCATATCATGGTAAGTTTTACGGTTGTACTGATTTTTCATGGACCCCTTAAAATTAGTCTGTAGACACCAGCTTGAGAACCTCTCCTCTAAGAACTATACTAACACTGTCGCTAATTTTCACACGCATCTTCCCAGAATTACACCCCTTTCCTGACAGTAATGCCTGTAACTAGCCAACTAACTTTCAATTCCTTCACACCGTTCCCGACATTCTTAAACTTTCTCGACTTCTGATTCCTCGGGCCCTTATCCCCCTCCTCCAGCATGAAGTTCACCCTCTTCACTCTCGCAGACTTCGTGTCCGTGCTGGACGCGCCACTGTCCATATCCACCATTCTGGACGCCGTTATCTCGCCCGCAAACTTATCCTTATGCGCGTTGCTACCTTTCAGCGCAGCCGGCTTGGCGACTTTGCCTGGTTTCCCGTTCTTCTTATATGGCCAGCTCAAAGAGGAGTTGCTGTGTTTGCTGCCGGTGGAATGGAAGCTTTTTGTTACTTCCATGTAATCGTGGTATCCTGTTCGCGCCGGGGTTTTGTTGCTGGGGTAGGTTTGTTTTGGATGCTTCTTCTGGCCGCGCTTGCTGCTACCGATCGAGGACTTTGTGTTGGAAGGTTTTAATTCTTCCATCGGCAGTAACGTGATGTTGTGTTTCGACGGTTTTAATATGATTTCTTTCGAGGAACCGGGGCTTACTCCGAGGCTCTCCACAAATTCCTTGAGTAAGGGCAATCTTCCGTTCGGAGACTAAATACGTATCAGAACGAGCTTATTAGCATTGGCACCTGCTAACATTCTCAAAGACTAGATAGTGATGAAGCACTTTTTCGAAGCACTGTAGTTGTTAGGGTGTTATGTATTTAGAATGCTTCGGCTTCTGGATGAACAGTTTTAACGATTTGGAAAAAATAGTCAAAATAAATGTTCAGATAAGTTTTCGTCGCTTTCTCATCTCTCTTTCTCATCTTGCATTCTCGGATCAACTGCTAAAAGTATGCGAACTCTCGACCAATTCTACTCTTTAAACTACATGAGTACTTTCAAACCTTTAAATTTCTACTTCCACTAGAAGTCATTTTGACATGAAACGGCATGCGCTACTTGTCCTTGCGATCAAGTACGGTACACATCTGCGGGCGTTACTTCTACATTTCCTCGAGTAGAAACACAACACTCACTGCTATGGCCAACCTATGAACATTCCTAGATGCAAGTCTGACTTAGCCTCTTGGAGGTTACATATACATCAGGTATCAGTACGACATTAAACTTTAAGACTGATTCATGCCTCTACTTGAGACGCTGCCTGTTCTGCAGCTGTCAGTGCCGTATAAGATTACCGAGAGACTCGCTTCCGAAAAACACCTCACCAATCTATACCACCTGAAAGCCAGCAACAGCAATGTTCTAGCTTGCCCTACGGCAGAACCGGCCAACNNTGAGTGGCCCGCGAGGTAATTTCCGAAATTTCTAATATCATCAAAAATGGATTGCACAGATTNTGAGCTTGCAAGGCNAACCAAAAATTTGATTAGTCTGGCCGCAANACTTGAGATGTGATGACTANAATATCAGTTCCGACGCATTGACAGATCCATCAGNCATTCACATATTGGTATATCTTCGTACACTACAATAAAGCAGAATAATTTGCGATAGATTTATNAAAGGTAAAATTTTTCTACAAGCTTGGCGCAACATGTTGTCACTTGATTTCTTGTTTTTGATATTGTTGCCCTTTTGTGAAAATGGAAGAATACCTAATGTATCAGATTGAGTCAAACTATATTCGCGATTACGAGAAAAAGTGTCGTTCAACATATGCGACATTGCGTTTGCGCTCGCAGTAACACCGTCGACTATGAAACCTAGGCACGAAATGATTGACGCATGTTGGTTTTTCGATATCGATATGTCCATGCGCCGAATAGCCCAGTCCTCGCAAACTTAGCCCAGCGATACACAACATGCCCGCAATATAGTCAAGTGACAATATTATTGACCTATGAACTACAAAAAATGTTTGCGCTTCGCGCAATAGTTCGTCAATCGAATGTGGCCCTTTGGCTGAAAAGGTTGGCCAGCCCTGCCCTACGGTATATCGGTTTTAGAACCCATATAAACTTGGATCATGGCTCTATCCGTGTCCATTGCTTACACAGTTCTAAAGCAATCTGTTCTTGACAACTTATCTAGTACCGGTAACCCTAGCATCCATAGCTAGTTAGCTACCCTCTCAGAATTAATGGCAAGAAGACAGTATCCCTAAGATTGACGTGAGAATCACATTTTTTCACCTATAAACATTATGGTTTTTCGTATCGAACTTACCCTTTTCTTTTGAATCTGATTTTGTTTCCATATCGGTACGTCACCAGCGTTTGATGACGGTGCCGCCTTGCTGGACGTCGTTTCGTTGAATCGTGCGGCTTGCTTTGCCTCGTGAAGTCTTTTGTCGGCCTCCCTGCATTGTTGAGAATGACATATGACAGAAAAGTTTTGGAGCAAAAGTTTCTTCTTAGCACAGTAGATGAATGATACGCAAAAACAATCGATCAATCCCTGTTTAGGCGTTGTGAGTAGCCTACTTCAATAATAAAGATCTCCGCATGTTTGAGTGGTATGTGAGTGGTATGTGAGTGGTTGTGAGGTATGGTATGGAATGGTAGTGAGTGTATGCTTAGNGGGTTNCAATCANGNATGNGCNATATGAATCACNGATTCNAAATCAAATCGAATCATTTTTCATGCNGNACGANTGGAATCAACAGGAATAACAACATTCCNGAGAAAAGAGGCTTTAACAGAAAGCTTCCAATAACGATTGTAACTGTTATCNGACTTGTACGNGGTGATCTCACACTGNAATACCCTTTTGAACTTNAAGTGATATNGTATATAAACACTTCAATAAAAGCACTCAATGACAATGCTCTNCCNCTGAGACGCGATCCTGTGTCCANTTGAAATCAACCANCCNNATANTATTTNTTTCGATNTAAAAACGATANGCAAAATCATATTTTCTACCACAGNATNACATTCGAGNNAAGGTAGTTCTGGCATTNTCGTATAATGTNNAAATTTCTATTTTCCAATGCTTTTCCTATTNGCTGCATCATATCNGAGCCACAACTGAGCAAGGCTAGCCTGCTTGAGTAGTTCACTAGTGTGACTGNCAAACATAGGCCAGCAACGCAAACTAAANGGTCCACTGACCTGTTGTAAAGCATTTTCATGCTACCAGACAACANAAAATCAGGGCTNGGAGGAGGGTTCATGTATGGAGAATGCCTGGTCATTGCCAATGAATGAATCGAATCAGTATTGTGTGACATTATCATTCNCATATGCTTGATTCACTGGACTACAATCCNACCAAATACCAAATTCTTTCAACATTCAACGCTAAACTTGCACTTTTCCAAAGTCGATATCTATAATATTGCCTACAATTTAACAAACGAATCTGTTAATTACAAAAAATCCGTTACTCTTATAGCCTACGGTTGTAACAATTCTAACTCATAATATNATTGAGCTTCTTACACATATTTCAAATTTCAAGACCAGAGCACACCACTGAATAAAGTGTACAATCACATACAATTGCATCTATGATTCCTCTGTAGGCCTACAACTGATTTTCATTAAAACAACCTCCTNTCTACCCGGCTCTGGCCAAATTATATTTACCAAGCCNTGTGTAGCAGCTAATCGACGCCTCAGTTCAACCAGACTTCAAAATATCTCTAACGATCAGATGTGTACACAAGTTCATGAGTACCGGGCATGGTTGTTCTTGCTCACCATGATGTTGTGGTTAGCTATCTGTGGTTTCTATGATATTAACATTTAATAACGTATACCACATACCCGCATCAGANCTCATGTGCTCACCACCTTNCAGGGTTAAATTCATGATCATTTGATTTCGGTATTACATCAGAGCAATGAATCAAATGTGCNATTCCAAATAATAGCACTGGGGGAGGTGTTGGCTTTGTTGGTACAGATGATTTGAACAGAATACCACTTAATCTTGGACAATAAGGTGAGAGTCTATGAGTCTATAATGAATTTTTCGCTAATCCCATTCCCATCAAAGCATACTCTACACTCTAAAGTAGCCTACAATTCATTTAATACCAGTAATAGGTGAACGCTGGGAAGACTTTTTTTAACAATATTTGATGTTTNTTTGATACAGTTGAAACAGAGTTGATNTTTCTAACGGGACAGTGCTGTGCAGAAACTTCNACAGAATTACACATAACAAATGTGATATCANAGATTTCTCATAAAANTAAAGTTTCANNTCTTTGTTTTAANCTGTATACCGTACTTTTGTCGTGATTNCATTAACTGGGTTTGGCATTTTCAATTTTGAAAGTTCACTGGTCCTGCAANATTTGTTTTGAAATTGTACTGGGTAACAAGCTCAAAAAGTTGAGAACCCTGAGCATGAGCTAATACCTAGTTAATAGAGTTTTTTAAAAAGGCAGTTTAACACAGTTAAACTATTTCTCGGTAACAAGTCATGACGACATCTCGACTTTATTCTGTGAAGCCTTTTAGGCTATGTATTCATGACAATTAATGACTGGTCAATATGTACCTTCAGAATTCACACCAGCACTCATCGACAACTATCGAGCAAACTCATGACAACACAATGCTTACCGTCTATCCGGAAACAACTTTCCATGGCGTCATGAGCACAGTACAGGGGATGACTGTTCATGAGAATAGGCTAACTAGCCTACATAATAGACGCCATTATTACAACCATGATCAAACTTAACAAGCTCTTGGGTGGACCTAATGAAATGTCCACAATGTCCAGTCGATAATATGTTTCCATAACTATTGTTACTGAAAAGCTCACTTGCTGTCTCCATGAAACACAGCCAGAGGTATCTAGTAGATTTTGCGAATTTATACTACTTACTCAGGTGGCTATATTTTAGACTACTTCCACGGCTACTCAACAGTTTTTTATGCGAAACTACTGACTTTTTACACGTTGTATTTTGTCAAGATGTAAGTGGTAGAGGGATATGCTTGCATCATAGTGATATTGCCACAACTGGATGAAATAGCCCGGCTGTTCAACGTTAACTGATATTAATTATAGTATTGAAAATTGTACCTAGAGCACCTAATGGCAGTGTCGTTAGTCATAGTCGCAAAGATGCACCATACAATATCTTAAGTGGCCACGTTCGATTACCTGCTAACAGTATGTGGCCCATCAACTAGACTTTACTGTTAGAAACAACGCTACTCGCTTGAGCAGCTTTCAGATCCTAATTTTCTATTGCTACTGGAAGTAGGTTTGACATGTCATTGAAATTGGAACCAGCACATCAAATTCTACTTCATAGCCTAATGTTACTTCTACTTGTAATTAAGCAACGACGATGACTACTTTGAGTACCTCTGAACACAGCAAACTATCTAAGTATAGGTAGCCCTACTTAGCTTTAAAAATAGCAATTTGCAAAAAACAGGCAGAAATACACAATGCAGAATGCCAATAATCCAGCCCTGTTCAACTCATCTCAAAGCACTCTCGCTCTCGTAGCACACCGACAAGCTCTGACATACATCTTGACAATACCATCATTAAAAACCGGGATGCAGGAATGAACCTTCGCTATTTAGACTTTTACGACCAAACAGCACAGGAATCATTCCATTGCGATACCTAAATTTATTTGTTTAGCATTCAAACTTTTATGTGAAATCTGTTCCAACACAAACTAAGACATCCATTCACCGGATGTAGTTACGATTCCGTTAAACAAGTAGACAAACAAATGATGGTTGCGGGAAGGAATTTATTACAAGTCAAGTGTTTCTAACGTGTAGAAAAATCCACATATTAAATCTCGCTGATGTAAGCTAATGCTAGATGCTAGTCGTTTTTTTTCTTCTCGCAATCCAGAACAAGGACCAGCAATTCAGAATATGTTTGCGTCAACTAGAGCCTGCCAGAAACACACATAGGAAGAGCCTAAGGAAGGCATATTCGATTCAAGTAAGTTAAATTGCATCTCATGGATAAAACTTCATGGTTACAGGGAATTGATTCCATTTATTGTGGAATAATCATAATAATTATCAGATGAATAATAAGCCACAAACACAGTATTGACGCCCATATGCCAATCGCAATAAACTCTTTGAAAATAAATTAATGAAAAGTGGATTTTCGAACACTAAAATACAACGATTAGTGAGTTGGTGTATAGTGGAACTTTTTAACCTTCATGGTTTGTTTGAAAATGATGACTCAAATTCAGCAAAAGCCAGGTATATTTGAGCAAACATTATATTTCGTAGTCAAGGAAATTGCCCACCTTTCAACTGTTATTTACCGATGGTCAACTCAAGACAGCCGTTAATCAAAGAATCTAATATCAATCTCTTGTTCGGAATTCGGAGAGAATTCAGACCCAATAATGACAATTTACGTGACACAACGTTGAGGTGTTGATGCTGTTCAATTTGTCAACCGCAGATCATGCGAGAGTTGAATGGGCATCACGTATCACTGTTGGCACAGTATAGGTAAATTTCAACTTTTAACCATAGGGAAACGAATTAATCGTGGGAGCGTAGCTTTTTTGCCTGGCATCTAGTTACCGTATCTAAATTAAGAAGTTGACTTGTTATTGCTGATAAAATCTGATCGGACATTCTATAATAATCCATCAGGTAGCCTTGTCTTGGGTTGCCAGTTTTATTAATAATATGGCGCCACCAATCACAGGCTAAAATTGAATTTGTTACCTCACTTGGAGGCGGCAAAGAGTGGTATCAGAATCTGGATTTTGAGTGCTAGCTCATTTTGGAAGTTCAATTACATGAGGTGAAATCTGACTATAGACTTGAAATTATCCACCACTAGTTTTCCCAATAGTTTCTACTTGCTACATTGATTGATTCCAAGTGATATTGTAGTGACGTGATAATATTACAATATTTGACATGCTAAAACATAGGTCTCGGTTTACCTTAAGTCACGGAAGTAGGAATGCCGTAACGCTTGTTTCGCCGTTATCCTTTCGTCCGGGTCATAAGTGCACATCTTGTAAATGAGTTCGATGCATTGCTGAGACGCGTGCGGCAGGAGCTTTTCGACACCGGTGCCTTTCTTGGGCGGGAAATCGAAATTGATGCCACGGTTTCGACTGAAAACAGGAGCCTTATTCTTATTCTGCCGACGGCGAGCATTTTCTAGCACTCACTGCTTCATTTTGTTTAGTATGGAAGAGTCCGGCGTACCCAGAACGTCGTGGATCTTGGCGATTTGGTCTACTTCGTTGGCTCCCGGGAACAGTGGATGTAAACTGAAAAAAGGTGCAGATATTTAAAATATTTGATTACTTAATAAAAAATATAATATAATATATTTTAATCATATATTTTGATTATCAATATTATATTTTGATTAAAATATAATTTAATTCAATGGATTGATCACATTTTTCATAATGGGCAGTGGATACAGACACGGGACACAAGAGGTAAATCAATAATGATCACTAGTCAGGGATTGCCTATTGAAACTTTCTGGACATAGCACAACACATAAACACTGGCATACTGTTAGGCAGAATTGTGTGTAAGACACGTTCCGGTTTTGGTACAGTACCAATGGTACCCTATTTACTAAAAGAAAACAGCAGTGCTATTTCCATGACATGCTATTACTATGTTCCCGAGAATGGAACAAAAGAGCAAAGGTATAGTTTCAGGTCTGTAGCTGACCAGCATTGCACTGCAGTGGCTACTGGCTAGGAGCAAACCGTCCTCACAGATTTGCAAAGGATTGGGAACTATCAAATTAATTGCTTGAACAGTCATGCGAAATCATGTTCATTGGAATTGCCTATTAGTTTCTGAGGAAGCAAAATTCCAATTCTGAAGAAAGGGCAAAGTTCACATTTGGAATTAGACCAGGGCACAACAGCAGCCATAAATCAATGTCTGAAAGAATATTTCGCTATTACGATCGAGGTTGGAATTCTGTGGAAATGTGTATACAAAACATAGTATTTTAAAAATCGGGTGTAGGCCTACAAGAATTATGGTACACTAAACAATTGCAGTCAATGACCCAACTGCACTAAAATTCACCAATAAATGAAAGAATCATGGGAAGTAAGTGTAACGGTAATTCATTTCACTCAGACCAACACATATCAACTTGGTAATACTGTATATTAAATTAGGTCACTAAGCACAGCAGATGAGCAGGCATAGGTTAGTAACTTAGTATATTGGCCTACTCTGAAATATGTTAATGATCAGATGAAGCCAAATTCAATAGATACCTCATATGTCTTTATTTCTATGGTACTCAGATCAGGAGAATGTTGATTTAGGCGCATGGTGAAGGACATTTAATAATAACAATCTGGGGCCGCTTACAAATATTATTACTGAGTAGCGACCACAATCCGTTTCAAGAGATCATAATGTGGAAAACAGTTACCCACCATCCTGTATGGCTCAATGACTGATGAAAATCTAATTTTCGTGCTGGTTCTTTACTAGATAATAAACGACAAGCCATTGACGGTATAACATCTAGTCGTCAACTATTATTCGGATGTTGAAATGAGGCACAGTCCATCAATTGCCATTAGCCAATTATTGCACTCAAATATCAATTTAATGAAGTCCATAAGCAATCAGAGGGTTATCAACTGAAGGAAAACGTTCTTGCATGATTTTGGCATTGTAAATTTGTTAATAAAAGTGATTTTCGATTGGGTGGACTGTTCCAGTTCCAACGCAAGCAGGAAGAAGGCTGTTTATTTTCGTTCACAAAACCGATTTCCTTGGTTGATGATGATAATATGGAACCGCAATGTTATTAAGTCAGCACCACCATAATTGCAACAGAATTCTGACACGCTGACTTGAGAAATATTTTTCAAGAATTTGGAAATCGTAAGCATAAAATCACCCTCTAAGTCGGTATGTCTCCACAACTGGGTCAAAAATCCAAACTAACACAATTCTTTTAACAATCTTATTTGGCCCATGATTTCACTACATCGTCACTGGACTACCCAATTGTTATAGCTACTTAGGTTCATATTTGGTGGTTTCTATCGTTATTAGGAAAAAGGTATTTCTTTTTAGCTGGATTTCACGTCTTTATGTATGTACCGTAGTGGAAATCAATAGTTGACTAGACATAAACATCTTCATTTTCAAAGTAAATTGAAAACAGATTGGATTTATATCTAAAATATGGATAAACCTCTTTGACCATACTTGACTAAGGCTTTATGTTCATCAGCAGGGTTGTAATGACTCAGTACGAATTCCCGACTCGAGTTATTTTTTCGAATGCTCCAAATGACTCCACTTCACTCGAGTCAATTAGTGTATTAACCCGACTTGTAGGCCTACTCGAGTCATTGTGCAATGTGCATGACTTTAACCAAGTCAAATGACTCGAGACTACAATGGCCAAGACAGACAGTTCATTGTAACTTCCAATAGTAGAGTCACCACATTATTGGTATTTCGTCTATCAGTCTTGACACTTGGAAAACATAGGGCCAGAAACTGTTAGATCTGAGGAAAATTACAATATTATGAATGCGAGCCATTCTACATCAGTCGACCAGAGTTGAAAAAGTGCGTTGAACCGGATTGAAATCAAAACTGAGCAGTGAACACAATGACTTTGACTCAGACTCGAGTCATAATACCATGTCTTGAACTTGACTCGATGGTGAATTGAAAATACGGTAACTCGACTTGACTCGAGTCAAAACTGTAAAAGTGAGATTGACTTGTGACTCGGTTAAAATACTAGGCTACCGTTACCTACTAGGTTGCGCGATCTAAATTTATGGACTGGATGTCAAGTCTACCATGTCACTGTGGTGAGAAGTGGAAGACACTGTTGTCTGGACGAACAAGACCACTCCCTGTTTATCTTCTTACCTCATAACTTCAAAAAACACGCATCCAACACTCCAGAGGTCCATCCTGTAGGTGTAATAGCCGTCTGTCAGAAGGCATTCTGGAGCCCTGTACCACCGCGTGCTGATATACTCTGTGTATGGTTGCTTACTATAGACACTGCGGCAGGAACCAAAATCGGCCAACTTGAGTAAATCATCCTACAAAATAAATTACAAGAAACATGAAAAACAGAAATCAGATGAGATTGAAATCGTAGGCCTACATATAGTACAAAGGGTTTTACAAAATAACTTTGAAATTCTCAAACAACAACCAAATGCCACCATCTTCAAATCACCTTTGGTCAAAGTAGTCATTGATGTAACTGACGTAGATTTGAGACAGGGGTGGCCATCCCGTGGCCGGGTGGCCCACACGGTAATTTGAGATT
>ATSW01104259.1:0-17503 GCA_000444245.1 Botryllus schlosseri | reverse complement strand
GCGAGGGCGGTGCATAGTCCCCATATAAATATCATTATACGATGCAGTGAATCACGAGAAGCGCAAAAAAAAATTCGAATAGCATAAATCTGCTTAAAAATAATATTGCTTATGTTGATTTACGAACAAATTTTGAGCCTACTTCAAGCCTTCAAAATTCCGGACATTTACGCATATTTTAGAATTTTCCTCCCGGACGGTGTTTATACAGTGAAATTCCGGACGTATGGAAACCCTACATTACGTGGCCCGAGACGTCGGCCCAGAGGTGGTCAAAGTAGTCAAGAAAACTACTCAAGTAGAAGTAGAAGTAGCGACGAAAAAAATCTACTCAAGTACGAGTAGAAGTACTTCTTCAATAAGCCACCTAAAACTACTTGAAGTAGAAGTAAAATTGACTGACTTTAAATCTACTTTTAAGTAAGTAAGTAGTTTTGAAAACAGTCTTAATTCGTTCGCATGGACTGTCATAAGCTGCGAATTGAGCTATGCGGCAGGTGCAAAGAGCTTGATTCGTATTGATGCACTCCAGGAGGTATCAATTATCGACAGCATAAGCATTGTTTCGTGCCATGGGATGAAAATTATAGTATTGATATGAGAATGCAATACTAACCCTTTGTTTACTAGAAGACCCCGTTAGATATGGCACCCTACCCCATATTATAAGGCCCGAAGTTCAGGCGAGGAGCAATACGTAGAAGTTGTATCGGATAAGGTTTCATCACTTTTCGCGATTAGTATAAGTAAATAACAAATATTGTGGATCGTAAAAGTTATATTTAGTGTACCTTTATTTTCGGAAAATAGCGGCATTACTACACTTGCTTTTAAGCTTCAACATGTATGTTCTGCAGACAAAAGAACTGGAAATAATTAGAACTCAAAGTAGGATACTCGCAATTGAAAGTGAAAAACAAATACCACTTCTA
Organism: Botryllus schlosseri; assembly: GCA_000444245.1. Taxonomy (NCBI): domain Eukaryota; kingdom Metazoa; phylum Chordata; class Ascidiacea; order Stolidobranchia; family Styelidae; genus Botryllus; species Botryllus schlosseri. The sequence goes on along the minus strand of ATSW01104259.1, from coordinate 16,571 downwards.
AAAAGCAGAAGATATATTTCATGTATTTTGTCCATAAAGCTTCAAAGGTGATCTGCTGAAACAGGTGTAACTTTAAAAAAAGCTGGATTTTCCAGATTGGCAAGACACGTAATGGGCTGCTAGATTACGGTGTGATAGGTAACTGCTAGATTGCGAATCGGTAGTTTCAAACATCATGATGGGCTATATTTACTGTGATGAAATATTTGATATGGCGACAATGAGGTGTGAGAGGAACCAAGCAATCCGGTACCTGAATTATATTCACTGATACTTTCATGAAAACATATTTGTCACTCCACCACTACTATACGCGCGAACCACAACAAAATTTCTGGGATTTACTTGACTTTTATGAAAATTGAATGTTGATACTCCGTGAAAACAGCCCCGAAATTCCTCAGGCTATCTTTCATATTGGGGGATTAAACTACTTCTACTTGACAAACTGAAAATAGCGAAAAGTAAGTAAGTAGATCACAAAATATTACGAAGTAGAAGTAGAAGTAGAGAAAAACAGATCTACTTGAGTAAGTACCAGAAGTAGAGGAAAACTACTTGAGTACTTCCAAAAAGTAGAAGTACTTCGTTACTGACCACCTCTGGACGTCGCTGAGTATCGTGTACGTACATTAATATAAGCTGTCACTTCACTGAAATGTAGGGTTAGAATTAGCAGAATGACGTCACGTGACGTCATGAGGTTCACGTTTTCCTTCACACAAACCTGAACCTATCAGAGGTTCACACCTTGCCTAGTTTGTATATGATATATGTAAATATCCTTTACTGTGGACATCGCTCTGTTCCACCAGCATTGAGAGGTTTAAAATGAATGCACGGCACAGTGGTTGTCCGTAAGCGATAAAAGTTTCAATATGCAAGCCGGAAAGTTCAGCATAAATTCTATCTCCGATATACCAGTTCGCATTACATGCGCAAGTATAAAACGTACCGACTCCCATCCCAAATCACCACAATTGGTCCATCCCAAATCACCACAAATGCCCAATCGCTAATATTGTAACTAACGTGCCTATTTATGGGGAGGCTGGGTTGACAAGCATGCACTAGGATTGTCTATTCACGCCCTTCATTTAATCCAATAAAATACGACGACCCGTCGTACGATTCGTGTCTCGTGGCGTCGTAGATCGGCTCTGTCACGAGAGGAAAGGATGATAGGACGTGGTATATTTTTATCCCTGATGTTTTACGGCTTATACATCGACTTATGGATATACATACACACGATCTGTGCATATGCATACCATGAGTGCATGACAAGCATATGTCGATGGACAAGGAGGGTACAGATATGTAGCCTTGTGATGAATTCTACGTCTTGCACTACCCCTCCATGTTATCCCAGTTTTGCTGAGCGCCAAGCGGCGAAATCATGGATACCAGTGTTGCTAATCAGATCGTTGGTCGGACCCGGCCGGGGATTGAAGCCAAGACCTGCCGATCAAGAAGCCAGACGCTCAACCATGCAGCTTAGTTGTCTGCAAGGAGGAGAATTTCTATCGTACCTTGATACCTAAGTACCTTGAAACGACTTTAGATGCAAAGCGACATCGACTGATACTGCATCCTCATGCAGCTTGATGGCTTCGTCACTTTCTTCGATAGTTGACGACAAGTCCGCGCTCTCGCTTCTACTCATTCCGCCACCAGGTTACACGAAGTATTCTTCCTTTACAAAATTTACCCACGAGTGGAATATCTGAAAAATAGCACTGTTGTTAATCATTGATTGCGGGCCATATAATAATCATTGATTAAGCATTGACATGATTGGGATTGAGGTGAGCTGAATATACTGCAATAAAATTACATAGCGACTAACCAACACATTCTCACTGCTTTTTAATAGATACCACCTCCTGCACCAGGTCTCCCACTCCGAACTTGTGGGCAATGGCCATAGGCATTTTCAAGGGGGACCATGAAAACAGTTATCATAACTAAGTCTCCTCTATTTATAAAAAAAAAATCGATATAGTTTAAAATTGAAAAAAAATTCTTATACAAAAATAATCTAGGCTACTTCTTCATCGTGAGTTGACTTTTTTTTATTAATAACAATATTTTATAATTTGTGAAATAGCAACCCTACTAAAAGAAAGAAGTATTCTGAAAATTGTAATGATATACGCTTTATATGTCTGCATATCAAGGGAATATGAAAATCTCAATGTATATTATGTTCAACAGTTCTTAATAATGACTCAATGAATTCAGGAAAGCTGAAGGCTGAAAAATACGGGGATATTGATTTTACCAGTTTCAACAGGGCCCACCGAATATATTAGGTTGGGAAGCCCTGTCCTATACCAAACTCGATTGCATTGGTATGTCGTATCACTTGCCTCATGCATGGAATATATCACAATGTTTTACTCAAATGACGATTAAGTTCATTAACATGTTCGATCCAACGTCAGGATATAGAAATATTCAATTCAACTATAACATCTTCCACTGTAAATTTTACTGTACTTACTAAGATTATACTATCACGGTTGGTTAACCAATAGCTATCGATTAGTCTGATTTATTACTGTGCTACCGCAAACCGAAATTCCAGGATGCATCTGCACAGGTGAGGAAGATGACTAATGCTGCTACAGATATACATCCAGATATCATGGTACGGGGGTCATTTTATTCTGTTGTTATATAAATTTGACTTGAGAAAGTGCTTTCCCAAAACTACTTTTTCCTCTACACCAGTGCTTCCTAAACTTTTTACACCGCTACCCAAATCTGAATTTTATAGACATCTCACGTGTTGGTATGCTACGTTTTTAGGAAGATCTATGAGATATAAAGGCGCAGACACCGCCTTGTACGCACTGCAGGTCGAAGAAACATTTTGGACGACCATTTCGACAACCGGGAATATCAATATCGAAGGATTTGGCCAACCATTGACGGTCATTGTCGGCCCATGGCCCTCGATATTTTGGCACCTCACTTTCCCCAGCCACATGTTGGCCATAACTTCATGTCTTCATGTGTCCTGGTGCGGAAGGGGATTGACCCAAAATACATGTGTCTGATAGCCCCGCACACGCATGTTACTCACCCCTTGACTACGGCATCATAACGATATCCGACAGAGTTAAGCGATACTAGGAATACACCGTCCTTTCGCAATTGCAGATGGAGGTATATTCATTTTTGTAAATTACGGGGTGCAGCATTTGAGGCCAACTGTTTCTCTCCCTCTACCCTGTCTAAGTATTACCCGCGCAAGTAACAACTTTCCAGATAAGGAAATGTCAGACAAATCTTATTACAACATCAAACCAATTTGTGTAATACAGAGATCGGCACATTTTCATGTTCATGCCATATTGTCGAAACCACTTTTCTGTATGTCTCGCTTGTTGGATGCATAATAGGCTACGCAACACAGTGACTTTGGCAATAAACAATAGGGGTGTTAAAAATTGTCGTTTTTCTCAAATTGTACTGGCTACTTGATAAAATTGTTAGGTTACCTAATTTAAGTCTACACACCAAATTTGGTTCAATTCCAGCCAGCAGCCGCATTGCTACGGGAGAAGAAAGTTTATGTTTATTATATAAAAATAAATACCAAATAATGTGAAAATTTTCTGTTCATCCCATGAAAGTGTTAGGTTGTCTAAAGAACGTTGTTCACCAAATTTGGTTCAATTCCAACCAATGGAAGAGGAGTTATTGCTGTCGAAAAATTGGGATTTGAATAAAATAGTATTTACGGTGGGCACCACTATAATAAATTATCAAAGAATTGCCACAGTAAATATTATTTTATTCATAATCCAAATTTATGTATACATATTATATCTGTGTACTTTCGGTGTGTAAGGGGGACTAGGCGTGGATATTTTGCTAGGTGTGGTGTAGACCGTCGCCATCAGTCATCGATCAGTGTTGCTGTTGGACATATTTTCGATTTTGTAATATAATGGGTTTACAGTCTGATAGATTCAGCTCGAAATCTACATTGCATCCAGTATTGTTTTTATGCGAAGTCCAATCGTTCACATCTTCGAGATTTGTTTTCTTGGTTGCCCTAACTAAATCGATGGTATATTTTAAAGTGACCAAATTTTGGAAAATAGATAAATTATGAGCGCTACCGGGGGTCCACAAGGTGTTTACGTGCGAAGTTTCGATGTTATTATTTCTCTGCGGGTATAAATAATAAACTGTTGTCTATATTGTTATAGCACAGAATTATGAGTGGCACAGTTGCCCCAGTTGCCGTATCACTTTCGCTAGGTAAGTCAGGTGTTGTATAATTCAGATTATTATTCCCTGATAAGATTTGTGCTCGATATCAGCGGGAGCAAATTTACAGGCAAGATCATCATTTGAACATGTTATGAAAATGTACCCATAGGATAGGACTTTTGCATCTACTCCATTGCTGACTATAAAACTCAGAACCTTTGACCACCGCCATTTCACTCGATAACTGACGCTGCCTTGTCGGAGTAAGGGTTAGGGATATCTTAATCTGCCGATTGCCTATGCGCTAAGACACAACCAGAGGTGGTCAAAGTAGTCAAGAAAGCTACTCAAGTAGAAGTAGAAGTAGCGACGCAAAAATCTACTCAAGTACGAGTAGAAGTACTTCTTCCATAAGCAACCTAAATCTACTTGAAGTAGAAGTAGAATTTGCTGGATTTAAATTTACTCAAGTAAGTAAGTAGTTTTGAAAACGCTCATAATACGTTCGCATGGACTTTCATAAGCTGCAAATTGAGCTATGCGGAAGATGCAGAGAGCTTCATGTACAATGCATATTGATGTATCCCAGAAGGTATAAACTTCCGACAGCATGAGCATTCGGCCGCATCATGAGATGCAATTGATAGTTTTGCTATGGAAATGACATATTAATCTTTTGTTTACTCGAACATCTCGTTTAAGAAAATGTCATGGCATGTTCCCTCACGCATATTACAACCTTTAGTTTAGTCGAAGAGCAATACGGAGAAGTTTTATCGAGACGATGTTAACAGTTTGCGCGATTCGTATACGATGATAATAAAATAGGGCGTAACGTAAAAATGCCATATAGTGTAATTGCATTTTAGGAAAATAGACCTCGATCCTACACTTGCTTTTAAACTTGAACATGTATGTTCTCCAGACAAAAGAATTGAAACTAATTAGAAATATAAGTAGGCTAATAATACTGCGAATTGAACGAGAAATACCAATACTACATCAGAAAAGCGGAAAATNTATTTTATGTCTTTTGTCGAGACAGTTTTAACGGTNGTCTGCTAAAACAGACCTAACACTCAAAAAGTCAGAGTNCACTTTTCCAGATTAGGACACGCCATGNGCTGCTAGATTACGATATGATGAGTAAATGCTAGATTTCGAAACGGTAGTTTCNAACGNTATGATGGGCCATATTTACTGTGATGAAATATGTCATATGGGCGACNATGCGGTGCAATGCAACCTGTAACCTAAATAATATTNACTTTCNTGAAAACNTATTTGTAACTCATCTATATCTACTTGATGTGAAGCGCGACGNAAATTCTGGGTTTGACTTNAATTTTCTTAAAATTGNANGTTAGAACTCCGTGAAAACAGNCCGAGAATTCCCCAGTTTCTCTTTCTAATTGGAGGGTTACACTANTTCTACTTGACAAACTGAAAATAGCGAAAAGTAAGTAAGTAGATCACAAAATATTACGAAGTAGAAGTAGCGAATATTCGATCTACTTGAGTAAGTACCAGAAGTAGAGGAAAACTACTTGAGTACTTCGAAAAAGTAGAAGTACTTCGTTACTGACCACCTCTGGACACTACCTGACATAACCTAGTTGTCCTCATATTGCAGAAATACGCACAAAATCTACGCGTATAGCCAGAGAAAGCTAGATAGGCCTAACTGTTCTATTGCTACGCGACTGGCGGCTGTATGAATGGATTGCCGTCAAATAGGGAAGTCACTCTTCGTCCTATCTCGACGGCTCTCGACGCGAAACGGCCGATTGTTTTTTCAAAATACGATTGGCCAATCTTTAAACATTACACGGACTATTGACAATGCATATCGACAGAGAAATTGCGGACGTGTCAAGCTCACATGCAAAAATACCTCAATATCATAAACATTATCTATCCATATCAACTGGGTTCCAACGATTTTTGATATCGCCTGTAGTTGTATTGACGTAGATCATCTACCCTAGATGTGCATGTGCAAGCATGCTTGAGAAAAGTACCGCTCTATCATATTTCGCTCACCCATGGGCACCATATGCGACTAGTTTTTAAACCGCAGTAATGCCACGCTAGACCGATCAAAGGAGGGCCTACCGTCTTCACAATGAATTAAGGAAACAACTTGGACACCGAAAAATGAACTAGATAATAAAGATTGACTAATTTTCATTGTAGCATATTCTAAAATAAATATTGTTTTGTAAGTATGCTAAGCCACCGCGGGAATGAAGGAACGAATTCTGATCATTTCTTCTCGTCGATTGAATAAGTAGCCTAATCGTAGATAACAGGCATTAATCCTTTGTGGTGGCACGAAAGGCACATATTGGAACTTTGACATATTACATTTTGTTATGACGTCATAATTAGTGATACTCGATTACTCGACTCAACTCGAAGCATATTATGTGATTCAGAATCGAATCACTCAGGTACTCGATTTTGCCCAGCCCTAACTACGAGTGAAAGTAGTTGTTTTCGTAGCAGCGCTAAACTACTTCAAGTAGAAGTACAATTTGCTGCCGTTGAAAACGACTCAAGAAAACAAGTAGTCCATTGAAGCAGTCAGAATATGTGCTTGTGGACCGTCAAACCTGAAAATTGACTTATGCGGACGGTGTGGAGGGCTACGGGTCTGCGTTGTACCACATCCCATATAGGAGATATGTATTTTCAAGAGCATAAGGGTTCTGCCTTTGCTATATAACAGTGGTTATATAACCTCTTTCAACCCAATACCCTTTTCCGAAAATTTGACGGTGTGTCGCACCCTATTACGAGGCCTACTAGTCAATAAGACGATGAACGATACGGAAAAAGTTGCATCGGACACTACATTGATGATTAGCGCGATTGGGAAGGCAGCTGAAAATTGTTTGGATCGCATAATTCAAAACGTTTTGCTGAGATCTATGTACTGTCATGAAACTGCCATATTGGCGACTATATCCAGCCTGACATTGCACAGATGAGCCACAAAACCACTGCATAAATTTTATTGGCCGGTACTTTCTAGGAAACATATTTGGTGATTCCATATATATTTCACCCCAATCACGGACGGAAATTCTGCACTCTCCGCGAAAACATCTTCTCAATTTATCCGTCTCTTTCTGTCTCATTCTATTTTTTGCAAGAGTATGATACTTGTGAATAGCGAAAAGTAAGTAAGTTACAAAATATGATGAAGTAGAATTAGAAGTAGCGGATAACTAGATTTAGGCTATTCGAGTAAGTACTGCAAGTAGGTGAAAACTACTTGACTAATTCAAAGAAGTGGAAGTACTATGTTAGTTAATAGTTACCACTTCTGTCTGCCTTTTCATGTAGTCAGCAATTGCAATGACGTTGTAAAGTTTTTCAGTTGTTCATAAAACCATATAGGCAACAGGTCTCGGTCATATAAGCGTCTATAAGTCGATATAATGATACTAGAATATCTAAAAGTATATAGTGCTGTAGACCAAATCTATCCTGTCGCACCCCTACATATAGTGACCTCGGTTCCGGGAGACTGGCTGGGAGTTATTGAATTCAATGTTTTGCTGACACGCTGTGCACAAAAGAGTGCGTCGTACCGCCGAATCGTAGCGCGTATCAGGTATCACTGTAGATCGTTGTTATTTTTAAAATATGAGCTGCGTCGCTTGAGTGGGTTTAAATACATGCCATTGGAATTTTACCGAATACAAAATAGAACCCTTCACTTTGTCAAATCCTTCGCACTTCTATGAACGTATACCGTAACTACGACACAACTAGAATCGCCTTTAAGTCGATGTTTATCGTTTGTGAACCAACGTTAAACAGAATTTTGTGATTTTGGTAACACGATAGCGTGTCTGTAATACAATATTTATTATTGAATTTTCACAGCGAGAATCGGTCGCCTTACAGTGTGATAATTCGTGTCAAAGTGGTCGTCTCCTATATAAATAGCTAGGAATTGATTGAACAACCAACAATATGTTTGAATTTGATTCACACTGATTGCGATATTGTAAACTTGCATCCTTCACCACTGTAACTGCTCCGTCTTATAGTTCTAGCATTTAAAATGTCACTTTGTCGCTATACTGACCAACGTGTGCGAGGTTGTTGTTGTTTGTGGTATTCATGGTGTCTGTCGACTACAATGGTCATTTACACCAGGCCGGTGATCCTTATTTTTGATTCCGTAACTGCCGACTTGTAGCACGGAACACTTCTAGGCTTTTTAAGACACCTCTTACGCGGATGAGATGGTGAGGAGGAGCCTATACGTGCGAGGTGGTTTGTAAGCTTGATTACGTCGTATGCAGACTTTTACAAACCACTGTATTTTCAAAAAGTGCAACTAGAACTAGAACTATAATTATCCAATTTCCAAAATCCGTAACTAGAACTACAAATACAACTACTCGATTTTAAAAATCAGCAATTAGATCTAGAACTAGAAGTACTCAGAAAACCGTTAGTTAGGTGACCATCAACTAACTAAATAGGTAGCTGGTACATGTACATGTCTCTCTGAGTAGCTTTACTGGTAGTCCTACAGATTACAACACATATGGTATGCACACATGTGATAGACCTTTGTTTCGTGACTCACAGAAAATTAGGGGTTACTCGAAGGCTTGTAGATTAGCGTAGGGCAGACGTGGGCATTTTACGGCCCGCGGGCAAAATACGGATTATATACGTGGGAAATGCTGAGAAGATTTTGAAGAAGAGTAAAATCTGTCCCAAAAGATCATACTTCATGTTGATTTACGAAATAATTTGGATTGACCTTCGAGGTTTTTCCATTTTGAAAACTTTTGTTTCACTTTTTGCCAAAAGCATGACTATATTATTAATACACATCAAATCATTTTTAGCGTGCCATTAAAAATCATCTTGCGTGCCAAGTGTGACCGATCCCTGGCGTAATCTATATTCCTGATGAAGTCGATATGGCATGGGTTAATTGAAGTCGGGATTATGATGTAAGCACGCAGTCATTCGGCTGAGACTGCGAGAAGACGAATTCAGAAAACCTGCCAGCGAAATTACCAAAACAACAAGACGCTTTTACCTAGCTAAAAACCGCTCGGGTAGTGACCAAACAGTAATATCCCATACATTTCACTGTCTTAATAGAAGAACGTGTCTATCGGCTGGTGTGACTAAAAAGAGTTAACAGTGTTACTTTTTCACCATTGTTTTGAATAATTAGGTGGGATAAATATGATACTTGTACTTTGACTCTAAATTCCTAATTGCCTAACAAAAACGTCCACCAAGAAGCTTGTTAACCGCATCATTCATTGCTTTCACTTTATAAATTATTAGAAAATAATACACCGCCGAATATGGTGCAACTTTTGACTTCGCTCACCAACGTATTTTCTGCCTGTCATTCTCAGAAGATAATAGTTGCCTATCTGTGACGAAGGGGTTCCCAAGTCAATAAAGGTGAAAAACCGTACATAACTGAATTTCATTGTCCTAGTCCACACAATAAGTTTTATTTTTTCGGAAATATCAGACATGGAATCGACATTTTTAAAGAATGAGGTTTAGAGTTAGAAACGGGAGAGATTCCGACCCCACAAGCAATGTTCCCTCTAATTTATAAATAGTTTGCGCACACTCACCAACTTACTGCCAAGACTCATGGACAACAGTGCGTAACGACTAAAGAAAAGGTTATTGTAGTGATATGAGCCATACTGAGAGACTACTCGCTACAGCCATGGCACATGCTGGAGGCGGATGCTTATTATTGTTATTGTGGGTTAGTTGAATAAAGCTGAGCTTGTGCTTTGTTAATAAACGCCGCTGTAAATAAGCAGATATCTTGACATGTATGTATGTATATGGGGGTTATGGTGCTTAGCAACTATGGCCTTTGCACCAAACCTAAATATTGTTAGTCTATATTCTCTATTAAACTATTGATTAAAGCTGTCTCTCGGTTAAAAAAAACATATTCAATGACTGGTACAATGGTGTAGGGGTTGCCGAGTAGAGCAACAATATCGATGGGTACGTGATTTCGTTCTGCTATGTCCAATAAATAATTTCGCTGCACGTTATAGCGAGTGCATTGAGGCAAAAAATGCTCCACCGTTTCAGATACGCCACATGTCGCACAAAGACCATCGCCGTGACAACCTAAGCGATGTAAATGGGCGTTCAGTTTACAATGCCCAGTCTGAAGTCGTATCAGTATCGATGATTCTTTTCTTTATAGCCCTAGCATCGGACAAACCCCGTGTGCTGCTTGTATTCTCTTGTAGAGATTTTCCGATCCGTTTGTCGCAACTTCGTCAATCCATTTTAGGCGAGTTAATTCTTTGGCTATTGTTCTGGCTTCTTGTCGGGAGAGCGGGATATCTCTGATTGTTCGTGGAGTTGAAGACGACGCAGCGTCCTTTGCTAATTCATCGGCGACTTCGTTGAATCCAACTCCACAGTGACCTGGAATCCAAAGAAACGTAATATTTATTCCAGCTCTACCCAACTTTGTGCAAGACTTGAAAATATCATTAACCAGAGAGCGAACATGGCTGGTGTTGCCGGTTTTCAAAATAGTTAATGCGCTCAAACTATCTGATAGAATTGCGATTCCGGAGGTATATGTAGATCCTTGACGCGATGCATCAATTAACCAATCAAGACTTTCGCATATAGCGACTAACTCTGCCGTTAATATGGATATTCTGCAATCAAGGGCGGTTTTATGCGACACATCGGAAGATTTAATATAAAAAGCGGCCCCACAGCCATTTACGGTCTTGGAACCGTCCGTATATACGTGTGACTTACCCCTGTGAGCAATGTTCCCTCTAAGCTGCGCACGTGCGCAAATGCGCAGTGCTGAAACGGTATCTGCGCACAGAAAATCTACGCTGCGCACAAAAAATCAGAAATGATGTTTTTTTATAGTTGTTGCGCACTGTTGTCCAATGGACCACACAGGCGCGCAGATTCGTGAAAATTAAGATGGAACATTGCCAGGGCCAAATAGTGTTATCACTGAAGTCTGAAACCGAGGTACAAGTGCGCCCCGCAAAGGTAACTATTGCGCTCTGTAAAGAGATGAGAGTTCACAATCACCTGCGCCTCACAGAAGATTTTTTTTAGTATGGCCCCGTACACGTGAGCGATACTGATTTCATTTCAATAGCGCATTATTTTCTGGGAATGGCGAAATAACATGGTTTAACAAAGTTATAAATAACAATGGGCTAGCTCGAATTTAATCTGCGAGAAACTAACGAATGATAGTCTTCTCCGCGTGGCATGAACATTGCGTAAGATTTACTCAGGACCGTAACTTTCGCACCCCAAACCCCCCAATTGGAGGGGCCGAGCTCGAAGGGGGTCCAAAATTATTTCGAGAATTAACATAAATCATGGTGTATTTTTTGAAATTTTTCAGGAATTTTTTTTCGCGCTACGCGCGTTTTATTATTGTAAGATATCTGATTATTGGGTACCCTTTCCCAACAAAAATTAGGCATGATTTATAGAAATGGGCAGTTGGGCGTCGGCCATTACCGCACCATGACGGGCCAAGACATATGAAGTTAAAGGCTATGTAACATGCGAATCCAAGAAGTGCGCCACAACGATCAGCAGCGAGAAAACCTTGGGCGAAAAAGACTGCCCCGGTGCTGACCGAAAACTTCGATATATGTAATTGTCCAAGTCCATGGGCGCCTAAATGGCTGGCGCCGAATGTTCCTGTCCTGGCGATCTGAGTCCCACAACAAGACAAATGCCATATCGAGGGAACATTATTTTCCAGTTAAGAAATACGAATTTGAAATCGTGTACGTCTTTTACTTTAGTACGTTTTGGCGATTTCGATATCTTTTGACATAGCAGATAGGGGGTCACGAAATAGCATCAAGTAACGAAGTCATTATATCAACGGGTACGCCCGAAGATGTTTTAATATTATTTAGAGGGCCTATCTATTCCAACACACCTCACTGGATCAGCTCTACCGGTAAATCTGATTATGTGAGCAGGGAGAGGATAAAAATTGATAGCAATATATATGCAATCCCCGATCATATTGGCCGATGCAATAATGAATTATAAAAAAGATTTCGCGCTTCGCGCGTTTAGGGACGCCACTACTAAAGGGGCACCCAATATACATGATAAGTACCGGAAGAAGACTAGAGCCGTAGGGGGGTCTGGGGGGCGAAGCCCCCCAGTAGTTAGTTTTATCACCCTATTGGAGGGTGGTTGCGCACTGTTGTCCGAGGGCCTGCGCAGTGAATTGGCGTGTTTGCGCAGACTCTTGAAAATTAGAGGGAACATTGCCTGTGAGTGGTATATATATATTCTTCACAGGTTTGTCTGATAATTTCAGGGTGATCTGTTTTCTTGATCACTATGGAAAGGTTTAGGTCTACAGTATACCCAGGACTTTCCCACGGGGCTATAGTCGATGGCCCAATGTTTTCGATGCGGGCATCTTCCAGGTTCCGGGTAAGCATATTAAATGTAATAAAATTTGCAGAATCTGGAAAGATCTCCTGCCAGGCTTCTTCAACCAGTGATTCACAGGGGTTGCTATTTTGTGACAGTATTGTTGCGCGAAAATTCAGGCACGCTGGTACTGCCGTAAATGTATTGGAGCTTCACCACAGGTGTTCTGCAGCGTATATACGGGCGTTGTTGTCATCGCTCCGATGGTGGCAGCGGTAAACGTGTAAAGACAAGTCAGCGTGCAGATTACTTCCGAGAGACTCCAGTGTGCATGCGGGTAGACAGAGAAGCGAGTTCCGTTAAGCGACAACGGCGAATCCGATTCCGAAGATGGACTGGGGATATGACCCCCTCTCCGAAGCTCTGGAAACGTTCCAGGATATGATAAATGTATACTTCGAGCTGAACGCCACTGCAAATAACGCCACGAAAGCCGCGACCATAATGATGGGATTAAGCGATGAAGGCGCCAGAAGAGTACGACAATCGGGACTGTCCACCGACGACAGGAAAGTGCCCGAACGAATATGGTAACTACTCAAACTGGAGATCGATACAAGTGACAGAGTGGGCTACAGATTTCACAGATCAGAATTTGCGAAGCTATGCCAGTTGAAGGATGAGTCACTCACCGACTTCGTCCACAGAATCAGAAAAAAAGCTAAAAAATGTGATTTTGAAGACAATGAAGTAGAAGAGAGATTGGTGGAAAGAATCGTGGCATCCACCCCAATCGAGAAACTAAGAGTAAGGATCTTGAAAAAAACAGAACGGCTTCATGACTAAGGAAGCCCTACAGTTATTTAGGTTTGGAACTGGAAGCGCTACTCATGTATAACAATAGCCATGATGCTCCCGAAGGAGCAACTTCAAGAATTGACATAATCCGCAGAGGAGACAGAGACAAGACCTGTAACAAATGCGGACTATCACACGGTTGGAAATGCCCAGCATTTAGATCTCGGTGTAACTATTGTGAAAACTATGGCTACTGTGGGAGGATTTCTGCGCAACGAAGAAGCGTGATAGCGACGGCAATGCGCGAATCAAGCAACAAGAGAGCCACCAACGTAAGGCTCCGAGAAAGTCAAAGAAACATCAAAATAGTCGACATACTCGACAATCAGAAGTAAAAGTGTATGACACAGACAGCAGCAGTACCGACAGTGAAAACCATGATAGTGATGATGACCAAACGAACACAATTTCATCGATCACCATTGGAGCCGTAAACGACTGCAAGAACAAACAGAGTAAGGAAGCATACACCAGGATTAAATTCAAGCATATAAACCCAAAGTTGACTGGGAGCTGGAAGATCAAGGTCGACACTGGAGCTGGAGCAAACACTCTTCCAAGACGACTTTTCAAGGAAATATTAGGGAAATTCAAACCGACCCCGTTACAATCAGAACCCAATGTTTTGCTAAAGAACTACTCCGGTTCGCGTATTGACTGCTTTGGATCGATAACTCTCCGCATCAAACGGCCACATGACAATTATTATTATTATTATTAATATTTGAATAGTGGCGCTTATAACCGGTTAGGTCTTTTGCACCACGTACGAGATGACTAGCGAAAACAATATTTCACAGATATTTAGCACACGACAGAACAAATTCCACCACCGGGGTTACCAGTTGAGGAGACGTGAGAACATTCTCAAGTGGAAATACGATGCCGTAATAGTTGCACGATTCAACTAGAAATCGGCGGTGAAAACCAAATCGAGAACAATATAATATAAAATGCGATACTGTTTCTGGAGTGCCGCATGCTCCACAATTGGGGGTATCCGAGCAGTTGATACGGTATAAATGCGAGTTCAGGAGACAATGACCCGTCCTCAGACGGAATAATATACGGTCGTATACTCGAATGGATGCTTGAGGTGGTAATACGAAAATTGATTCCACAAACTGTTTATAGTGGGAGCCTCTGGTATCGGATTGATACTCAGTGTTCCACGCCCTTTCGCAGTGATAGCGGACAAGTGCTTTAACGTCTTTCTGAGGGACAGGGTAACGCGCAGTTGTTATTTTCTGTATCGCTTGTTTTGCTTGCTCGTCGGCGTATTCGTTTCCAGGTATCCCCGCGTGTCCTGGTATCCATACAAATTTGACGCTGGCACCTATTTCCGTAATGCGCACGTGTAGCGAGAAAATTTCTGCAAGGAATCCATCGATTGGTCTAGAAGGGCAAGAACTTATTAATTTTAGAGCACTCAAGCAATCAGAAAGAATCACGTATCTCGACGGTGCATTCTGTTCTAATATCCAACGCAACGCAATAGATATGGCCAAAAGCTCGACAGTGAAAATAGACAGTTCACTAGGGCATCGTTCTGATAAAATGGTTTTATGGGATGGAATCCACACTGCTAGCCCACAGCCACCACGCGATTTTGAACCATCAGTGTATACGGGAATCAAATCTGCACAGCTTTCCAAGACATAGTCTAGGCAAACATGCATCGAATTCGGTTTCGTGTGTCTATCAATTTCAGTGGAGAGATGCCACTCTACGTGCGGCCGATGAATGATCCACGGAAGACTGTCGAGTACCTCACGCGTATCCAACGAGATTTCTCTGAAAAATGATTTAGTGACCGTGTTGAATGAATTCAATCTGTCGTTCATGAGATAATATATTTCATGCCAGGAATCTTCGGTTAGGCAACGAGACGGGTGGGCAGAACACTTACTCAATAGATGACTGCGATAGTTATAACAGAGGTATTATTGATGTCTAATATGAAAGGGCATTTCGTGGCATTCAGCTTGCAGCGAACATATGGGTGTACTGCGCATTGCTCCACAGCAGATGCGTAGAGCCATGTTCTGCATACTGCGTATTTGTTCAAGGTAGCGGTTTGGGGCGAAACCATAAGCTGGTAGTGCGTAATCTGTCACTGAGCGAATGGTAGCTCTGTATATAGAAAGGAGTGACTTTTTGGAGGCACCCCACGACGTTCCTGTAAGAAGTCGAAGGATATTTAGCCGCTTGGAGCATTTTGAAATGATATGGTCGACATGATGTTTGTAGGATAAGGATGTGTCGAAAACGACTCCAAGATATTTGTACGACTGAACGAATTGAAGTTCCACGCCGCCCACGCTAAGCGAGAGCGGACAGATTTTACGTTTCCGAGTGAACTAGATGGCGGCTGACTTACTCATCGATACGTTGAATCCCCATTTCGTACACCAATCATGCACGCGGTTCAGAGATGATTGCGTCGAAGTGAGAAGNGACTNGATGGATAGTCCACTTTCCCACATCGCGAAATCGTCGGCAAAAAGTGCCTGCTGTTCGCACTGTACGCTCGACGGAAGGTCGTTNATCATGACATTNAATAAGAGAGGGCTAATTGTACTNCCTTGAGGAGTACCGTTTTCGAGAACATACGATTTGGATAATGTGCATCCTATCCTTACTCGAAAAGTCCTTTCNTCTAGAAAGGCTCGAATCCAAGAGAGCATTTTCCCACATATGCCTAGTTGCGACAATTTATACAATAGCCCNTTCCGCCATAGCATATCGTACGCGCGTTCAATATCTAAAAACACCGCTATCACTGACCTTNGGCTGTTAATAGACTTATATACCGAGTCGTGTAGTCTCAAAATATGATCCAGGGTATTTCTACCCTGTCTAAAACCGCATTGCGAGTTGTCAAATAGTCCGTTTTTCTCTAGATACCATCTCAATCTACTCGCCACCATTGCTTCCATTACTTTGCAGCAGTGTTGGGATCAAGTCACTACCTTCGAGTCACGAGTCAATTCGAGTCATTGCACATTTTGACTCGAGTCAAGTCAAGTCAATCGATTTTCGAAGGTGAC
>ATSW01104241.1:0-15429 GCA_000444245.1 Botryllus schlosseri | reverse complement strand
CATTTTTGTGGTGTATTGAACTGATAAAATTGCTAATAAACCAATGATGAAGAAATGATGAAGTATGAGTTTTCCGTCATTCAAGGCGGAGTTCCTTGACTTACTTCTCAGTAAGTACTAATCGCCATCGGATGTATTCCTCATGTACTCGTGCATCAAGGCATCCACTGTAACTTCATTGTTGTTTTTCTATTTTCGTTATTTTTTACAAACCACCATAACTAGTAAGCATGAGTGTATGTATCTATTCTATATACTTGTTTCTTATCTCCTAGGTTCCGGCTTGACAGGATCATATCGCCGGCACCCGTCTATACCGTTATAGAGCCAGTTACATGCTATTATTACTGTGTATGTGTTGCTATTATTACTGTGTTTTTTGTTTTGTTATGAGTACTTTTTCTGCATACTCATTCTGTTTATTCCGGTTGACGGAGAAATAAATCTCTCTCTCTCTCTCTCTCATGGCAGAAAACGATGCGGACATGATCTACATTCTACGTCATGTCCATGCGCAATACTGTGAATGGAATCAAAAACTTAAAAACAGAGCAGTTCATTGACTCAAAGTAATGCAACAAGATGCCCTTTAAATGTTGATCTCCCATTCTTCGCGAAAAAAAAAACAGAGCAACGACTGGACAGGGTTGTAATGACTCGAGTCATGACTCGACTCGAGTCACGATTTTCGGATGACTCGAGTCATTTTCTCAAAATACGGAAATGACTCGACTCGAGTCAATCTGTGTATTGATTCGACTTGGACTCGAGTCATTGCGCATGACTCGAAGCAAGTCATTGACTCGAGATTCAGACGACGGCCAAGACCGACATTTCATTGTAATTTCGAAGCCAACACACTGTTGGGATTTCGTTTGTTGGTACTGGTGCTTGAAAATGCGACCAGAAACTGCTAAAAGTGAGGAAAATTGATATATTATAAATGCGAACCATTCAATATCACCAAACAGAGTTAAAAAGTGGGTTTAGGAAGACTTTATCTGGAAACTGAGCAGTCAACACAATGACTTGGACTCGGACTTGACTCGGAGCCTTGTGACTTGGTTACAACCCTGCGACTGGACGATATAGATCAGAACGTGGTGTCACTGCTGATCTCGTTTCTCAAAGATTTCAATGAAAGCACTGTTTACCTCGAAGATGAATTGTATCGGACTATGCACAAAGTAGGTTTGCACAAAGAAAAACTGCTTTGGAATATGGCTTTCGATAATGAAGATCAGGGATTAACCGTATTTCTGAAGAAAGGAGGCAAAATTCGTTTGGAATCTTAATTCGAAATTTGTGATATACATTACCTGGCCCTCTTCCTGAAGCCGAAATTCAGTTCCATGAAGGCAGCTCCTGATCGGAAACAGCTCCTGATCGGAAACAACACGTTCTGAAGCAAGCAAGCTAAATCCTATATCAAAAACCTGTTTCCTTCGTCCAGTACCATAATTCCTCATATCGTCGATGAGCACTCATATACTCCTCGATCAGGATTTGCACCAGGAAGCTTAAGTGTTGACGATGATTTCCTGGAATTTCATGATAGCGAGGCGAAACCCGAGAAAGATGAAGTGAATCGATACTTCAAAGCAATTTTTTTTTGATATTAGTACATTTAGTTGCAATCCTGACAAACCTTCGTTTCTGAGCCTGCTCCAAGTCCATGTACTTGCCAGTCTAATTTAATTAGTTTCATTCACATTCCTTCATTCCAGAGATACAACTAGTGTTGTTCTAGTTCTAATACATAACTGAAATGTACAATTTTGATTCTTCGACAATTGTAATCAATTCCGATAATTCGGATTATTGAACGAGAGTTTCCGGATTTGGTCGGATAGTTGGACAAGATTCTCCGGAGTCAGACGGATAGCACCATTAAGTCCTATATGGTGTCGACACAAGCAAATCTCACGGCTCAGTGAAATTGTATCACGTCACAATTTCCATTTGGCTACAGGCAATTTGACGGTATTTTTGACCGGCTTGCCGAGCATTAAATTTGGTAAAACGGTTATCAATCGAAAGCTGACTCTGCACTGATGACGAAAATATAAATTTTATTCCGCTCGCGGCCATGGAACCCCCACAATCAGCCTCGAATTTTTCATTGTTATGGAGATTAGCAACAACGGTACTTAGCACAGCGTTCGATACTAAAATCAAGACATACCACCGTCCGCGTTCGATACTAAATCAAGACATACATAGGCATAGGCATAGGCGCTGAACTCTAATTTTCCCTAGGTATGCGGGTTCGATGACGTCACAACGAGATGACGTCATAGTGCCCCAGAATTGACAAATAAGCCGACTCGCGAGCGTTCAATATCGCCTGGTACTGGTATATGGTGACAAAATTACGATACTATTTAGCAGGCGAGTAGCCAGCCAGCCGCTTGCTGAATTGATTGAATCCATTTCAAATTTACCAAGGTAGCATCAGTTTATTATTGTTAAGTACATGCACCAATGCCGATAATACGTCGATCGCATCAGCATCCTTGTGTAATATACTGGACACATCACGCTACCATAAGATTACCAACGCGTGCGACTGTGCAGTCAATTAGCGAGCTCGCAATATCCCGCAACCTATTTGCCACAATATCCCGCAACCTATTTGCCAACACACGCGCCGACAATCTGGAGATTGCAATCACTCCGCTTCGAAAACAAACGAATACGCATCTTCACAGCTAATAAAGTTGCAGGAATTATTTTGCCAAATAGAAAGTCTGTTCTGGACTCTATTCATTAGTGACTCTGTCTGATTTCATAGGAGTCAGAAGTTTCAATATCAAGATCCTGCAAGACATTTTCTGTTTGTTCTCTTTTAGTATTAGCATTAATCAAAATCAATTACGCCGCTGTCAGTTCACGGTCAATCAATTCCGTCCATGTTCGTTGTTCATTGTTCAATTATTGAAAGAGCTCGGATTGAAGCACGAATTGAAGTATGAAAAGATCACACAATGTGAAACATGCAATACTAATCAAGCAGAAACGGGTACCATCGAATGTTCGACGTTGATTGCGGAGTAAAACGATAGCTGAGGCATATGAAATCTTGAAACGATCATGTGTAAATGTGGTTCCATGATGGACACTAATGTCAGTCAAATTCAATGAGACTCCAAGGATAGTGACCGTGCGCCTTCACCATTTGAGCGAAAAAGCTCAAAAGTTGGAAAATGTCGCCATTCCCAGTAGAAATCTAAACATCCAAGGATCTAACCAAATCCAGATTGTATAAGCCAGGGGTCGGGAACTTTTTTCGTCCGAAGAGCCATATTGGGCCTTTATTTTCTACTGTAACTCCCGAAGAGCCTACGATAAAATTAATGCAGATTGTTGTTGCTTGTTCACCAGAAGGTAGGAATATCTTACAGCTAAAGCGGCGTATTCTCATATACGGCGGCAGCTTCCCTGGCTCGTAATATGCTATTAGTATTTTGTGCCGCTGTGATCAACTCAAGGACGTTTACCACTTTCCCGCACTGATAAAGCGATATTAGAGTTAATAGTTCCAGGTCCGACGCCTCTGTTGGCACAGCGCGTATATTAAATGTCTTAATCGGCTCTATCGGCTCACTGGCACTTTTTACTCTTAACCTACCTGTGGATGTCGCAATACCATCCCCACAGGCCTCTAATATCTGGTTTCTCGCTTCCTGTGTGTTGGGCGTATCCTTGACCGTGATGTTGAATAGTTCAAAGCCATTAAATGG
Organism: Botryllus schlosseri; assembly: GCA_000444245.1. Classification (NCBI taxonomy): domain Eukaryota; kingdom Metazoa; phylum Chordata; class Ascidiacea; order Stolidobranchia; family Styelidae; genus Botryllus; species Botryllus schlosseri. The sequence continues at coordinate 11,686 of ATSW01104241.1, read as the reverse complement.
ATTCTATCTCGTTTAGCAGGTTTCAATGGTTCTTGTGTTATCACGGCATTGAAAACCTCGCTTGGAACCGTGGGTGTTGGCAGGAATTGTTACGTCCAGCGAGCGCGGTCTTTGTCTCTTCGTTGTTGTTCGTCTTCGAGATGGTAACAGCTTTAAAACATGGTAACAGCTTCAAAACATAGTATCTGCGCTATGTTTTAAAACATAGTATCCGCGCTATGTTTTAAAGCTGTTTCCAAGGCGCTTCAAAGGCTGTTTTAAAGCGCGTTCTGACTCGTTTATATGCGCCTTGCAGGAACCGATACTGTAGTTTTGAAGAGATCGTACGACTTCTGTCTAGACAGTGACGTACTATCTAGGCGGGTAATCAAGAAGTCGAGTTACAGTTCAAGAGAGAACTTGCTGACTAGAAGAAGAGAAGACTCGACGAGAATTGACTCCGAAGAATAGTCAAAACGCGAAGAGGAAAACAAAGACTCAACGAGCTCGTTAAGTCTCGAGGAGGGAGAAGGTTTGAGTCAGAAGGTGAAGTCCGTGGAAAAAAAGAGAGAGAGTAGTAATTTTAGCCTAGTACTACCAATAAACACGTCAAAAGTTAGCTATAGCTCAAGGCTTAAAATACAACCAAATACTTCAAACCGTTGAATGAACCGAAACGATGTTCACCAAATTTGGTTCAATTCAAACCATATTTTGTATTTTACGTTCAATAGTTGGAAGGAATGTGTCAAAAAGTTTGAGCAGAGCAAGGAAATTGAGATCGGGGTTCGTAAGAAACCCAATATCGAGAGCAGCAAAGGCAATGCAAACACTAAAAAAGGTGGAGAACGCTGTGGCAAATTTAGGAAAAGCAGAGAGTGGAATTAGAAATGAAAAAAAATATAGTAAAAAGAGTTTGGAAAAAAGGGCAAAGAATGAGTGAGAAATTGAACGAATGGGAATCGGGATACAAAAGCATACAAATGGGAATAAGTTTATTTGGAGCAGCAGCAGGAGACTTATCGTACGACATAAATAATGGAGTGGAATATCCAAGAGCAATAACAGCGGTTATACAAAGGTCAATGGAAAATTGGGACGGAGACAAACTAAATGAAGGGTTGGAAATACTAGAAGTACCAAGAAGTGAAAGAAGGAGAATTGGAGAATACATGCAAAATAATTTGGAGGATGGAGGTCAAGAGCAGAAAAACATGCAGCAGAATTACAAGAAGCACAAGACAGAAGGAATGAAGGATGGGTGGGAGCATTCAGAAATGCAAGAAAGAGAATATACGAACTAACGGTGGAAAATCCAAAAGAGATCAGAATGGAGTGCCAGGAATGCAGCACTTCCTGACAGCAGTAGTATTTATAGGGGAAACAAGCATGGAAAGCATACAAGAACAGACATACAAATGGACACAAAAAATAACAGATAAAAGAAAGCATGGGAGAAAACACAGTTCTGGGACAAATGATTGACAGTGTGTTCGTAGCAGACGACACGGGACAGTCAGATTATCATGACTTTGTGGAATACCGAGAATCAATGAGAGAAATAATGGCGCCAATAATAGCACCAGAAGATGCACTGGCACTGAAAAATATAGGAGAAGGAGTGACAGAAGATGATCCCCATAGTAAACGATGAAGGCTACCCATACGAAGACGAGGACATAGAACTAGACCAAGAGGAATTGGGGGAAGGGAGAACAAATCAAGGAGGAGAGGGGATAACAGACGAGTTAGAAGAAAGACAGAGAGAAGAATTAGTCTTCTATCAGAAGTGGAAAGAGAAAACAGAAAGGCAGCAGAATTCGAAGACTTCGGACAAAGAGTGGTAGACGCTTGGAATAAAAATGAAAAAAGGTTACATCAATTGAGAGTGGCAGCTGGAGGGGGTGAAAGAGCACACAAAATAAGATAATGGCAGATGTCACCAAACAAGAAAATATTGGAGGAGATTGCAAGAAATTTAAATGTGGAGATACCAAGGAAGGATGAAAGGAAGGAGTGGATACCAGGCTATTGGCGGAGACGTGACGGCAAAATAGAAAAAAGCGAATACCTCCAGAGTGTATAAATATCGCCAACGAGCGAAGAGCAGCCAAAAGAGCTAGAGATGCAGCAGCAACAACAGGAGGAAGAGACGATCAGAATCTTCAGGAAGACACCGGAACAGAAGCAGCAAGCGTACCGAGCGACACTAACACTGCATCAACGAGTGCTGGAACAAAATAATCAACGAAAGCGCGGGAGGGATACTGTCAGCGAATCTGGGGAAGAAACCGGAGAGACGGAGCCAAAAAGAGTTGAATCGGGAAGCGAAGAAACAAGGGTCGTTATGGAGGCAGACAGTTTTCGTTTAGCAAAATGGGGGGCGATCCTGGGGGTTAGCAATCTGTCAGGAGTACGGAGGTGGCGCTGGTGGGGGCGGCAGCGCTGGGGGCACAGGAGTGCATCAGGTCNCGGGANATCTGTGGAAAGGCACAGAGACCNCAGAATACAGAATAAAAATCAACGAAGTAGCAAATTTCCGAACAAGAAAAGAAACGGGATCAACAACATCGCCAAATCAGATGGACACAGAGTGGGTAGATACGTATGGTGATGGCCACTTCAGAGAGAGTGGCATAAGAAAAGAATGATTCGCATTACCAGAAGAAACAGGGTCAACATCGACGCATTTAAAAANAAAAAAAAAAGAAAAAGAGTGTGGCCATGGGACACNGAAANAGGATTTAATCCACTGAAGATGTACAGATATTTCAGAATAAAAAGCTACAAAACAACATTACGGCATCCGTATGCGTTCGAGCATTTTCGCCTTCATTTATGCCATATGAAGTGCTTGGTACATCCAAGTCTCTTAATATTACTGCTCCCAATTCTTCTGTTACTCCTGTCTCCACTTCTTCTTCCCCGTTCATGCCTCTTTTTAATTCGATTAAGTCATCCGCCATATTCTTCACTTTTTCGTGGCAGTCAATAATGCTGTTGACTCTGCTGTATCTTCTAGTCATTTCTCTTCTTATCTCTAGTTTTCTCAGCCATATGGTCTGTAATTCATCCACGGTATTGCTTGTCACCTTCATTTTTCTATTTCTTTCGAATTTTTGATGGAATTTTCCCACCATAAACCTTCTTGTTGCCCCTTCTCCATCCGCCACTATTCCAAATCTTTCAACGTTAGACAAGCCATTCGAAGTTATAAATGCAATGGCTGCGTCTTGGTCACGCTTTGAACTATGCACTTTTGCCGTCCATCCGTTTTGGTACATTGTGTACAAAGTACCAAGTAATTTCGATGATCCCCAGAATGCGTCCGTTGCGTCGTCAATTTTAACGACGCATTGGTCGCATCCCAGTTCCATTTGCCCCACTCCTTCACTATCATTGGGAATGATAGACGCGATTTCTTTCGGAAAAAGTAACTGTCCCAGCAATGTTTTCCCAGCCCCTGCTGTTCCTTCCAGCAATATATGCGGGCTTTTCTTTACTTCTCCATTTGTAGCTTCCAGTACTGCGTTTAGCAGCACCACTTCTGCTTCTTTTGATGATATTTCATTCCCATATAATTCCCATTCTGCGTTGTGGATTATCTCTTGAATAATCCCATATGCCTCCATACCCGTCATTATTGGGTCTTTCTTTGCTGCTAACAGTTTTAGCAGTTTCAGCTTGTCTTTGTTTCTTGTACCCGGCCACATATCGTAACTTCTTCTTATGGTTAGCTCTGATACTCCGCTAAATCCAAATTCTTCTATCAGGATTTTTCTCCATTTCGCTTCACTCGGTTTTGACTCGAGCGTCTTCTGTATTTCTGCGATTTTTTTATCTTGCAGTGGCTTTTGGAACCTTTTGTCGATCCACGCTAGTAGTGATTCTGGCGTATTCTTTGGATCAGACTTCCACATGTACCGTATGTACACTTCCTTTGATGTTTTGAGTGGTTGCAAATACCCATCCTTTAAATTAATCCCCAATGTGGTTAACATTCGACTTATAGTCCCTTTTTTGGCGCTCCACTGACTTTTGTTGGGCCCAATGGGACCAATGATGCCATGGGCTAGCGAGCAGCCATTGTCTCTTTCGAACGGCCCAATAAAGATTCTCCAATTTTTGACTTCCGTTTCCAGTTTTTCTACGTTTGTTGATGTAAAGACCCAGACGCGTCCACGTGCGGTATCTCCTCCACGTTCTTCCCCGCACTCTGACATCTCGTCTTCGCTTGTTCGCAAGCGTTTTGAATCTCTGGAGCAGCTTGGCAGCTCTTTCGTCTTTGATGAACTCGAATTGTCTCTTGCAGTTATATTCCGCTTCATAATAACTTTCGTTGTCTACTACGTCTCTGATAATTCTCCCGCACGGTTCTCCAATATATAGATCAGACCCGTCCATTTCTGACTGATCCTTTTTATACCTTACCCCTCTACTTAACCGACATTATTAAATTTGCGTTTCGAAGAAGTCTGCGTTTTCGTTTCCGTGACGTCCGCTCGGGCAAGTCTGAACCTGTCTAGACCGCCCCGACCCACTCTCGTTTTAAAATTCTCTCGCTTGGGTGGGTCAACTTTATTAACGTAACAATGGTATATATATACATAATTTTCGGGGAATCCCCCTATGCTACACCGTGTGATTCTGAGCTTGCCAATGTTTTAAATTCCACTGTAATCTCTCTTGATCGTGGTATATCCACCGTCATGGTTGATTTCCCCGTCCAGTTCGGCCATGTTTGTGTGCATATGCTTATCCCGCTGTAATAATTTTGGCTACGCCATTTTGGCCAGTCTGTTACGTGCATCCATGGACTCCCTTCACTGTCTTGTAACAGCATATTTGCATCTTCCGAGCTGTCAACTACCGATATGCTTTTTTCCAATTTCATTTCATGTTTTCTTGAACTCGATCCAAATCCAAATGATTTCTTTGTACCCCCTTCTTGTTCTAATATGAAGAACTCTGGTTCGTCCGTCGCATGTATGTTACTGTTTGAACTGGTTACTGGCAGGTACGTTTCCTTCACTGCATCTTTAGTGCATCCCGTTAGTGGAGTGGACTTGTCTTTATCTGTCCACTCATTCAGCCACATCATTGGTGGCCCGTTATTTCCTGTAAATTCTCCATCTGTCGATGTAACCGAATTATGCAATTGCCCTTCTTCATTGTACGTGTACAACGTTGTTGCCTTTTTCGGTCTTGGCACGAACGCATATGGGTGCCTCAATGTTGTTCTGTAGTCTTTTATTCGAAAATACCTATACATCTTTAATGGATTAAATCCCCTTTTCGTGTCCCATGGCCACACTCTTTTTCTTTTTTTATTTTGGAACGCAGTGGCTTCTGCTCCTGTCTCCACTGGCAATGCGAAACATTCTTTTCTTATCCCACTCTCTCTAAAGTGTCCGTCTCCGTATGTATCAACCCACGCCGTGTCAATTTGATTTCCTTCTGCTGTTGTCCCGTTTTCCGCTTTTGTTGCAAATTTTGCCACTTCATTTATCTTTATTCTGTATTCTGCGGTTTCGGTTCCTTTCCACAGGAACCCTGCCACTTGATGCACTCCAACACCCCCTGCAACAAGAAGGTTTATGGTGGGAAAATTCCATCAAAAATTCGAAAGAAATAGAAAAATGAAGGTGACAAGCAATACCGTGGATGAATTACAGACCATATGGCTGAGAAAACTAGAGATAAGAAGAGAAATGACTAGAAGATACAGCAGAGTCAACAGCATTATTGACTGCCACGAAAAAGTGAAGAATATGGCGGATGACTTAATCGAATTAAAAAGAGGCATGAACGGGGAAGAAGAAGTGGAGATAGGAGTAACAGAAGAATTGGGAGCAGTAATATTAAGAGACTTGGATGTACCAAGCACTTCATATGGCATAAATGAAGGCGAAAATGCTCAATTATGGAACCCATGGGAAAAGATACAGAAAGAACTGGAGATCGAGTCGGACATGGAAGAGGAACTAATAAAAGCAGCAGAAGACGCAGAGGCAAGACAAGTACTGGAAGCGATCTTCAACGAAGACGATAGCGGCGAAATATTTCATGGTTTTTAGTTAAAGTTAATTTGTTTGTTTGTTTGTTAATAGAAATTGACCCACCCAGCTCGAAATGTTTTTTTTCTTGGGTGGGGCAGAATAGGGATGAGACAGTGACAGGGTTAGGGTTAGGGTAAGGGTTAGGGTTAGGATTAGGACACCTTCTTACACCGAGTTGTCCTATAACGTGACAAGACTGCAAGGATCTGAAAGATTGAGAAGACTAGCAACAGTAACAGGACCACCGAGCTACGAAGATACAACAACATTTGAGGCATAATGCCAAAGGGAGTGACGGGAGCGTTGTCTACAGGAGTGAAAACAATACAGAAAATAAATAAACTGAGAGCAGCATACACGAGAAATCCTATATCAAAGGCAGCAAGGGGGTACCAAAAACTTAAGAAAGTGCAGAATGCAGTAGCAAATACGAGAAGAATAAAAAAAAATGTAATAAGAAGAGTATACGCAAAATGGGAAAAATTTGCAGAAAAATTAAATGAATGGGAACAAGGATACAAAGGAGTGCAAATGGGGCTGAGTCTATTCCAATCAGCAGCAGGCGAGATAGCATACGACATAAATAATGGAGTAGATTATCCAAGAGCAGTAACAGCAGTGATACAAAGGTCCATGGAAAACTGGGACAGAGATAAATTGGAAGAGGGGCTGTCAATACTTAAAGTGCCAAGAAATGAAAGGAGGAGGATAGGGGACCACCTACAACAGAACGTGTTCCGAGGATGGAGATCAAGAGCAGAACAGTGGAACACCGAAAGAGAAGAAGCAGAAGCAGAAAGAGAGAAGGGAATACTGAACGCGTTCAGGACAGCAAGGACAAGGGAATACGAAGCAATACATGAACCAGTGAGAGACAATCTGGGAGTACCAGGGATGCAACACTTCCTAGATGATGTCATTGCAAACCTCCGTGCAAGTAATCCATGGTGCTCCTTTGCCTTCAAGCGTCATCACTTCAACGCCGTATCCAAAAAAGTAAGGTTCTGCTGCTATGGTTACTGTATGATAAATGATTGCGATAACACTGTCAGGGTTACAACTATGAACGGCATACTTTACANTGTATAATATCACGGAGAAATTGAACATCGAGGAAGGAATGGGAGAAAAATTTAAAGAGGAAACAAATGATCGATGAAATTGAATACATCACTCCCAGAGTCTTGCATTTGGAAAACCTGAAAACTCCGACACGGAAAAATATAACTCGGGGGGAACTGGGATCATGTTCCATCGAAAGATGTTTTAAAGACAATAAGACATAAAGCTCTTAAAATCGGTCGGAAAGATCAAAACATTTGGACATCGCTGACATTGTTGAAATGCGAGCAACAGGACACGGAAACGAAAAAAAAAACGAATTAACGGAACCTCACTAGTCCACCAGGAATCATTTTGCATTCTGAGGAGTCTGTGCGTATATACCATGACATAATTAAATGGGATATACTGTATCCAGACGCTACTGTGGTGTACAAAGCCCCCTTCCTGACATCCATGCAAATCTTGACAACGATGTATCCAGACAATGATGGTCCGCAGAGTTCCAATGCTTACATAACAACGGAATGTGCTGTTTACACACCAAAGGAATAATTCATTCAGATTATCAACGTGCATCAGAATAACGGGGTGGGTGACCGACCACCGTTTCCAACATATTTTCACTTCCAAATAATTGCGAGACAGTCGATGTTTTCGATAGTGTAGTGCTCCGGCCCCTAATGAAATAACAAAATTGCTTCAACCAACCATGAAATAACAAAATTGCTTCAACCAACCATGGACAACAAAATTGCTTCAATCAACCATGGACAAAGTCGAGATCAATATCCCACATGTTCAGATGCAGAAGGCTGGCTCAGGAAACTATGGAGCATTTGCAATAGCTTTCGCAGAAGCCCTGTGCCGGGGAAAAATCCCTCAACTTGCTGTGTCAGTGAAACTGATATACGCGAATTCATTGCGGCGGGCATCAGGGATAAAACTATGATCAATTTATCTTCAGAAATGACTAGAAGAGTCAAAGAGCCTCGGGAAAAACTGTCGGTCAACTTGTACTGCATGTGCAGACTCTCGAACTACGGTTCCTATATTCAGTGTTCGAATTGCGAAATTTAGTATCATCCGTCATGTACAAAAACAGGATACCAGAAGATGTTTAAGCAGACTATTGGCCAAAGCCAAATGTAAACCTGGAAAAACATTTGTTAGAACAAATCGAACGTCAGCTATAATGAACTCGACTACGGAATTTGCAATTTGAACAGCATTGTGCGGCATCTGATTCATTTCTTAACTATGCTGGACAAAACCCATGGGCCGATAATTATACCTTTACATCTAGTCCTACCTGCACGACATTAAGCAAGGATTTAGTACCAAGCGAATTAATGGCTAAACTGCCGATACATAATACAAAGAGTGAGCTAGCTATTTTTGAATTAGCAAAGTTCATGTCTAAGTTTAACGAACAAGAAGTTCCAAATTCACTTGTAAACTACTTTGAATACTGCATGCANATACACAACTACGGTACTCGATCTAAGAGCNCTTCCAACNTATTTATGTCNAATTCCGACAATGCTTTTCCTCCCTTGAAGCGTGCTGGAATCGATGTGTGGAATAAATTGCCCCCGCGACTCATAAGTATGAGTTTTCCGCCATTCAAGGCGGAGTTCCTTGACTTACTTCTCAGTTAAGTACTAATCGCCATCGGATGTATTCTTCGTGTACTAGTGCATCAAGGCATCCACTGTGTACTTCATTGTTGTTCTTCTATTTTCGTTTATTTATTTTTTATTTTTTACAAACCACCATAACTAGTAAGCATGAGTGTATGTATCTATTCTATATACTTGTTTCTTATCTCCTAGGTTCCGGCTTGACAGGATCATATCGCTGGCACCCGTCTATACCGTTATAGAGCCAGTTACATGCTATTATTACTGTGTATGTGTTGGTCGTAGTCTTCAGTTTTACTATTCTTTTTAGTTTCATCTGGTTAGGGGTTCAAACAGTTGGCGCAAGTAGGCTTTGGCTGGGGGCGTCTGCGCACACTTGTCCCGCCGCTACCGTACTTGTGCCTGGGGAGAGAGACACAAATCTGCCAGCATCCCCGGTGTCGGAATATGAAGGCCTGACGGCCGTACTCTTCCTGGGTGTGAGAGTGATTGAAAGTATCGGTTGTACCACTAGGGTTTCGCACCGGCCAGCGTCCAGAGAGCCGATGCTTACCTTAATACATCGGTATTGCCACCGTCATTGTTGATTCTCCTGTCCAGTTCGGCCATGTTTGTGTACATATAGACAGTCCACTGTAGTAGTTTTGACTTCTCCATTTTGGCCAGTCAGTCACATGCATCCATGGCGATCCTTCGCTATCTTGTAGNAATTGATTCGCATCTTCAGCGCTATCTACAACTGAAATGCTCTTTTCTAGTTTCATCTCATGTTTTACAACTTCCAAATCCGAATGATTTCTTTGTTCCTCCTTCTTGTTCCAATATGAAAAATTCTGGTTCTTCTGTTGCTCCTATTTCCGCATTTGTGCTTTCCACTGGTAGGTATGTTTCTTTAACTGCGTCTTTTGTGCACCCTGTCAGTGGTGTCGATTTGTCTTTATCGGTCCATTCGTTTAACCACATCATTGGTGGTCCATTATTCCCGGTAAATTCCCCGTCTGTTGATGTTACCGAGTTGGTCATATGCCCTTCTTCGTTGTACGTATATATGGTTGTCGCTTTCTTTGGCCTTGGCACGAACACGTACGGGTGTCTCAGTGTTGTTTTGTACTCTTTTATCCTGAAGTACCTATACATCTTTTTATCCTGAAGTACCTATACATCTTTAGCGGGTTGAATCCCCTTTTTGTGTCCCATGGCCACACTCTCTTTCTTTTTTTGTTTTGGAATCCGCTTGCTGTTGATCCCGTTTCTACAGGCAACGCGAAGCATTCTTTTCTTATTCCGCTTTCCCTGAAATGCCCAGCTCCGTATGTGTCCACCCATTCTGTATCTATTTGATTTGGAGTTCCTGTTGTTCCTGTCTCTTTTTTCGTGCTGAATTTAGCAACTTCGTTTATCTTTATTTTATATTCTGCTGTTTCTGTTGCTTTCCATAGGAATCCTGCCACTTGATGCACTCCCGTACCCCCAGCGCCGCCGCTCCCACCAGCGCCGCCTCCGCTACCTCCGGTACTCCGCACAGTTGGCTCGCTCCCCATTTTGCCAAACGAGCTGTCCGCCTCCATGCCGACCCTTCTTCCTTCGCTCTCCGATGCAGCTCTTTTTGGTCGGTTTCTCCTGTCTCTTCCCTATGTTCTGGCTCAGGATCCCTCCCGAGCTTTCGTTCGCCACTTGTTCTAGTATTGGCGTGTGTAGTGTCAACGTCGCTATGTATGCTTCCTGTTTCTCCTCCGGTGTTTTCCTCAGTATTCTGATTTTCTCCTGTTGATGTTCCTCCGGNTGCATCTCTCGNTCGTTTGGCAGCTCTTCGTTCATTTGGTATATTTATACATTCCAGCGGCAGTCGCCTTTTTCTTTTTTCGATTTGTCCGTCTTTTCTTAGCCAATAGCCTGGCCTGTCTTTCATCCAACCTCTTCTGTTACGTTTCCTTGGTATTGGTATCCTTAGTGACGTTCCTAGTGATTCCCATCTTAATTTGCTTGTTGGTATTGTCCATGGCCTTATTTTATGCGCCATCTCTCCCGCCCCTCTCATCACTCCCAAATCATGGCTTCTTTGCTCATGTTTATTCCAAGCATCTTCCACTGCCGTTTCAAATGCTGCCCATTGTTTTGCACATCTATTTTCTTGTTCCACCTCTGATAGTCTCAGTTCACAGTATTCTTCGAATTCTTCTTGTTCTCTTTCTTCTATCTCATCTGTTATTCCTGTCGTGTCGTTTTCTGTCACCCCGTCTCCAAGTTCTTCTTGGTTCAATTCAATGTCTGACTCGTCACTGTGTAAATACCCTTCTTCATTTTCTATCTCTTCCGTTATTCCTGTTCTGTCATTTTCTGTCACTCCGTCTCCCAGTTCTTCTTGGTCCAATTCATTTCTTTCTTCTGGAGTCATTATTGGCTGTACTATTTCTATTATCGATTGCCTGTAATTCTCCAAGTCGTGCCAGTCTGATTGTCCTGTGCTGTCAACGACGAATATTTCGTCCATCAATTGTCCTGTTACTGTGTTTTCTCCTACAACTTCTTTCAATTCTTCTATTTTACTTTTCGCCCATTAATATGCTTGCTCTTGTAGGCTGTCAATGCTTGCTTCTCCTATTACTCCCATCGCTTCTAAGAAGTGTTGCATTCCTGGTATCCCTATATGGTCTCCAACTGGCTCCACCATTGCTTCGTATTCTCTTTGCCTTGCTGTTCTAAATGCTTCTGTCAATCCTTTTTCTCTTTGCACTCTCGCTGCTTCTGCTTCTGCAAGCCATTGCTCACTCCGTGATCTCCACCCATGGAACACATTATCTTGTAGATGTTGTCCAATTACTCTTTGTTCTGATTTTGGCACTTTCAATATTGTCAGGCCTTCTTCCAATTTATCTCTGTCCCAATTTTCTAGACTTCTTACTAGGGATGGTGTGAACCTCTGAAAGGTTCAGGTTCGTGTGA
>ATSW01104216.1:0-13013 GCA_000444245.1 Botryllus schlosseri | reverse complement strand
GAGAGAGAGAGAGAGAGATGGTATTCTTTTTCGCCTGCACCATCGAGATGCTTTGACGACGGAGATGCGATACGGCCTTTATAGTAAGGTCATCTAGTTTGCACCACCGGTTTTTTCTCCTCCATGCTATCCGTAATTGCCGAGCACCTAGCAGCAGGATAGCCGCGGATACCAGTTTTCGAGTCTTTGGTCTGACCCGGCCGGGGATTGAACCTACGACAGACCGATCGAGAAGCCGGACGCTCAACTATCTCGCTCGGTGCAGAAGAATACAGGAGATTTAACTGTAGACGCGAAAGTGGAATTCAGTTTATTAATATGAAGTCGCGATTCGCGTTTGTCTGACCCGGCCGGGGATTGAACCCACGACCTACCGATCGAGAAGCCGGACGCACAACTATCTCGCTCGGTGCAGAAGAATGCAGGAGATTTAACTGTAGACGCGAAAGTGGAATTCAGTTTATTAATATGAAGTCGCGATTCGCGTTTGTCTGGACGCCGGGGGGCATTTGAGTCCTATAACAGGCCTATAACTACTGGTATACACTCACATTGATTCTTTGAGTGATCATCAAATTTGTTGTATCCCTCCGTTTTGTCTTTGCGGATTCCAAATATATAAGATGCTGTCGGCAGTTCGCGGGCCAGGAAAATCACAAGGAGACACGAAATAAATACGATAATCCATCGAAGTTTGGTACGAGTGAACATATTATTCAAGCGGTATTATCTATTGCTAGTGAATTTAGCTGGATAATAGTTAATCAAATAATATTAAAAAACATTGCAGTCACTGTGAGTAAATCAGTTTATAAATTATGTGGGATCGATATAACAGTTTTGGGATCAATTCACTATCTTCTTATCTATCTGATACTGCCTTCCCAAACGTATATTGCATTTGGCTCATTTTGATCGTAAACAGTATTGCAGAAGTGATGCTGCACCAATATCGCCGCCTATACCCAATTTCCGACACCTAAGATTACTAAAAGTCGTGACTCCAATCTGTTGGATTTTCGAAGTAATCGCAACAGCTACAAATCTTGCGGCGTGGATCTATTCGCAGAGGCTAAATATACTGACACGCTCGCCGATCAAGTTTGCTATAATAAAAAATAAGCACGTATGCCCCAGGCATGTCCTGTCCATCACTGCTCAAATATAGTAAGGATTGGATATCATATTTTCGCGCTTGCAATTGCCAATGCTCTTGTGAAGTGATATATTTATATTACTGACTCTTAACCCTTGTAAAAATTGTAGGCGACCTGCCGATACCATGCACATCACTTACAATTTAATGAATGAACAATCCATTGTATAAAGAAAGCCGTGCAGTAATTATGATGAGTCATACAGTACTATCGCAGACGAAAACGCCGTGCTTCTGTGGCACACGTGTTGCTAGAGTTAAAAAATTACAAAAGAACTGTGGTTCTTATCCCTTTTTGCAGAAATTATCTTATTTGGTGAGTGTGCGTGAATTTACCTCAATAATTTATCGGTGATTATACTGATTAATAACAGAACGGCATTTATAGGAAATACCTCGGCGACGGTTAACATGGTTTCAAGGCTGCGAGTCGAGAGAGTGCTGGATTCAACGTCAAGTGAATTTCGTGCATGGCTTCCATGGTAAGCAACTGAGAGATGCCACATTTGCACACGTCATGAATGGAACAAAACTTCAGAAAATCCGGAACATGACTAGTAGCCTTATCGTCAACCTGAGAACCGCTACTACTAAGAAGGCCTAGTAGAGATTGCTTTGTTGCAATCGTCTTCACAAAAGAACGCGAAGAGGGCAAGTTTAACACGGCAGTATGTCATTTATTGCTGAATCGCATTTAAAAGAAACGTGTTTATGACGCCGTCAAAACTGTGCGTTCTGAAAAGGGCTGTGGAGTCGGAGTCGGAGTTTGACTAATTTTCGCTTGATGGAGTGGGAGTAGGAGTCGTGAAAACTATAATGGCTGGAGTCGGAGTCGGAGTCGCAGTCATGGAAAATATACTGACTGGAGTCGGAGTAGGAGTTTGTCAAAATGACCTTGACTCTGACTCCGACTCCGACTTCAACTTCTTTATAATGAAAACAACTGCTTTCGAAATATTTTCAATAGGATTTTTATATACCACCGATCACTGTTATTAACAACGATACAGATCATGCGCGGCCAACCAGTGACTTGCAGACTCAATGTGACACACGAGAAGGTTTTGTGTTCCCTGCAAGGTAATTCTCGAATTTATTTATAACATCAGGTAAAATTGCAAAGCCAACCAAAATTTGATTAGCCTGACCGATGATGACAAAAACATCCGTTCTGACGCATTGGTGTAACCAGTGACCAGCCACATTGATTGCAGATCTTCTTATATGACCATAAAGTAGAATATTTCGTAGCAGATTTATTTGACTTGAAATTTTTCTCAGCACTTCGCGTGATTTATTGTCACTAGATTTCTTGCATTCAGTATTGGAGCCCCCCTTGAAAATTATAAATGCGCGTTATTTACGGAATTGAGTCAAACTATTTTCTCATTTATAAGAGATAACGTGTCGTCCAACATGCGTCTTCGCTTGTGCTCTCGCAGCGAGATCGTCGGCGATAAAACATTTGCACAAAATGATAGAGGCATGTTCACCGAAACAGTCGATATTGCTATGTCTAGACGCCGAATAATCCTGTCCTTGCCAGATGAGCACAGTGGTGTACAGATGCGACCCCCAATATATGTAAGTAACATATTTATTGATATAATTCATTCTTAACCTTTGATAAAATTTCGCGCTTCGCGCGACCAGGTCGTGACTGCACAGTGCACACTGCTCAGTTGCTTGACTTAATTGTTATCAATTTTAAAGCGTAGTAATATAGGTCTTGTTTGCAATGATACCTAATTTGGTTCGCTCCTATCGGACGAATAACAAAAAGGTTATCAACATTCCAGTTGACTGCACAATGGTTCGTAAATCTCATGTGTCCCTTTGGCCGAAAAGGTGGACCACCCCTGATATACATAAAATTGGACGTTATTTGCAAATTACAATCCAGTTGCATAGATGAAGAAAATCGCAATATGCATCTTCGCAATGCAGTCACAAATTGATGCAATTTTTGGAATTACACCATGATCCTGTGACGGAGCAACTAATAATCGCGGATTTCGTAGAGTTTGAAAATTTTGAGTTTACCCAAAAATGCAAAAAAAAAATTTGCGCAACAATTTCATGGGGTTGACAGGAAAATTTGAAAAAAAATCACGTTTTTGGGTAAACTCAAAATTTTCAAACTCGAAATCCGCGATTATTGGTTGAAATGAATTCAAATTTGGTGTGCGTCGTTTTTAAGGCAACCTAACGATTTAATTACGTAGCCAGCAAGATTGAGGAAAAAAATTTCTTTTTTAACAGCCCTTGAACACTTATGTCGTTCTCAGTTATTCCATCAATATTAACATGACCTGATGCGAATACTTTGTTTGTTAAAAAAAACAGTTGGTCAAGCCTAAAAATTGTACTTTTGCACAATGGAAATATATTTTCTCCTATGTACCAATTGGTCATTCTATCAAGATGAAAGAGGAGTATAAAGCTATCAAGTTTGTCCCTGGAAAGCTTAAATAAAATACTGATATGCGTCTCATCTCTTTTCACTTGTAAATGGATTTTCCGTAAAGCCAAAAAAGTGCGTATACCTAGTATCCATATCAAACGAGAAGCTTAAATCTGGAATCTTTGACGGATCAATCAGTTATTTATTAATATTTTCATCATTTCAAAACATCACAAGACTGCGACATTTTGAAAAGATACGAAGGTGTCGAAACATCTTGGAGTAGCCCTTAAGATCATACACCAACCTTAGCCTAGGGCCTAGGCGAAGTAAAGAAGAGACATGCACACTGAATGAAAAGTAATGCAGAGAATATAAGACGCATGCGTCAAAATGAGGTGGCATGTGGTGGAGGGCGAGGTCGAGGTCAAGAATCAATTTTGTTTAAGATAAGTTATTAATATTGTATTCCAACTGATTATTTTGAATTTAAAATAGGTGGTTGACACAATTGACATAAAACTGATTCAATTAATGCAACGTTATCTTAGTATTTAGGTAAATACTTATATACATGATTGAAGTTTATTTATGTACAGGATATCCGTGAAAGTCTCCAATTATGATAAATCTAATACCCCGAAATATAAGTATGTTGATGTATTTTGATTTAAAACAGTCTTCGGCGTGTCAAAATAACAAGTAGATTGAATTTCTGAACTTTATAGTACGATTGAGCTGATTTTTTATCTAGCCAATACAGCGAAAATATGAGATTTATTGTAGAAAGGGCCACGGTTTCAAAAAGATCAACATCGAAAAGAACTGTTAAATCGGGCACTCTAGGCCGAGGTGGATGTTAGAATAAAAGGATCGCTACCGATGCGTGTCGTTCGACATCCTCCTATCTGTTCATGACATAGCATTGTGTCTTATCGCATTGTACATTGTGTGTGACTTGTTCAGATGAAAAATATAACCCAACGATGTTATGTTATGTTACGTCCGGTTGAATCGGCAATCAACAACAACCAATGGGAATAGCATAAGGCCATGAAAATAAGACAACTAGATATTTATGATATGTGGTCTGCTATCATTCCCGCAGTAAGCTATAAGCATTGTGCCATATGTTAATTATTAAACGGATTCACCAAAACGAGACAATGAAATGGCGAATTGTGAAATGAACGTCATATATCAACTGCAGAGTTTCGTCAGCAGCTACTAGAACATTTGCAAGTTGTATAGCAGCTCATCAGTGATCGAGGTGTTGCAGCAGCTGTGTTATTCGTGCCAAAGAATACTTACGGAAAGAGTTACAATAGCTTTCGAATATATTATCGTATTTCCGTGTTATGACATTATGATGTGGACGAAATCTCATCATATTAGAGTTGAGCAACGCATAATGAATTCGACTATTACCATATCCGAGCTCACCCTTGTAATTTAGATTTCCCTACATCCGATCTTCACATAAGCCAGCATGTGCTAATTTTTAACTCAACTGCCAATTCTGTGCGGTGTCAGTTTAGCCGCCTTGACTGCCGAGCGAATTCGGACGGAAACGACTGTACATTTTCCCCGCCACTCGATCGTTATAGCTCGCCAATGGATAATTGCGAACAAGCTGGTATTATTAGGGCGATTATTTTTTACCTAAAATTGAATATTTTGACATTTATAACGTTAAAGAAATGAATCTTGACTAAATTGTGACCTCGAGTGTTTGAATTACGCATCGTTGCACAAAATGTTAGAATTATGGTTAGAACTGTCCGTCATTGAACAAGCAGGCTAATTGGCAAGAATGAAAGCGGCAGTTGTTGACTGGCGAGGACATTGTTTGTGGTGTTCGTGGTGTTTTGTTGGTAATTTACACCATGGCGTGATGGCGAATAGCAGAGTATAGGGCGCTTGTGCATGGAAAACCGTAACTCGTACTTTTTAAACGAAAATGAGGGCCTATTCCATAGGTGTAAGTGTAATTTTCACCGATCTATCTGGTGTCATGGGGGCGCACTATAGCCTATGACGACAGCGTGATGCAAATGATCGCATGATCGAAGGCTTCATATGATTCATATTTCCGACTGTTAATCACCGAGCATATGGATATTTTTTCACAAGAGCTTCCCTCATTTTAGATTAATCTTCAGGGCATCAGAATTGCGCCAATTTTCGCCTTGCAGATCTAAATTATACACTAACAGGTTGCGGCATTATGCTACTCAGATAGTCAATTCATATTTACCATTATATACAATAATAGGACGTTCAGAAACTCTATTTTGCGTTATTCGCTATATACTATATACATGGATATACNGTACTATATAACCATANAATANATCACTTTATTNCATNAATTTTANTAATACACTGTNATTGACTCCTAGNCCAAAATCACTTATGGATCNGGAATTGNCTATATAATCCCAATTCGAGCGATGCTTATTGCGATTTCAAATATAAGGCCTTCGGTCGATTTCCAGTTTTGTCTTCACGTGTACTAGTGCAATAAGTATATCGACGATCTATTCATATTAATTCACCCTTTGGTCTGGACGTATAGAACATTTGCGAGTCAAATCATTTTATATAGAATCTCATTACGTTTGTAGCAATCCTATTCAGACGTTTGTCCTATCGCATGACCATACCTAGACGGCCATCACTCTCCCCCCCACTTTTTTTTAAAAGGGTAGGNTNTTTTTATATAATTCCCTAATANACTACGCATTTTTTTGAANTGTGAAACTCNGGTTATTANCTTCATCGCTGCATTCAGTTGTTCTATNCCTCTCAAATTATAAGGTGAACACACGAATCGAGGGATCGATTCATCTTTTAGTTCTATTTTACATGAATACTTCATGGCTTGTTTCTCCCTCAAATGCCCGACAAAATCTTCCAATTCTGTGGCAAACGGCTCATACACCGCTCTCCATATTTTTTCGTCTATAATAGTATTGGCGTCGTCATTAAGATCGGGCTGTTGGAATGGCGCTTTTGACAGCAATACGGATTGCTTACGAAGTTCTTCCAATTCCAATCTAACCTCTATATCCGATTCATTTTGCAACACATATTCCGTTATTGGACCATCGAATACCTTTCGCGGGAAATATTTTGGCCTTTTATTTGTCGTTAAAAACGAGGCAAATAAATCTCCACTATGAGATTTTTGATGTTTCGGTACGCCTACGTCAACATCCACTTCGGGGCCTATTAGATCGAAAAGATCTTGCGTCCTAAAACTTTTCGACCCGTCGCACTCACAATTTACACCCAATGTGACCAAATTCCGTGCCTGCACTTCACCACTATTTTCAGCGCAAACCCTAACGGCGCTGTCACTATTATATTGGCACGGGTGCGACTTTACAATTTCTAACGACCTAACATTCGAAACAGCTTCGCGATTGCTGTTCTTCACGTTATTTCCTTGTTTGGCCAAAGTTTTTATTTCCCGCCCTTCACCATCATATTCTATTACGTCATGTGTCGACAATGAACACGGAACACATATTTCGGACTGAGCCAGCTCGTGACTTGCAATTGACGGGCTCTTTAACACCGTATCAATTGAAGGCAGCGATATAACCTTGTCTATCCAATGATATCCAATAATATTTAACGGGACATTACCACACGCAAAAGGAATTGAAACCCCATCAATTTCTATATATATCAATGACTCGACCTGTGACGATCCACCTATACCTAATATATTGTCGATGTAGCCAATTACCCGCGTATAAAGCTAATTTCCTCTACGATCGGATAATTATCTGCCAAAACTTCAATTTTGTATTTCCATCGAGTAAATTCATGAATTCTCCACTTAATGACTTAGTCGAATCACATATGTTCAATAAGAAAATACGTTTACTTATATCCAGAGTACTATTCAAATTAGATTTTTTTTTATACATGCAGACATATACAACGTTGTCTCTACTTCTACTTGAGTATAAACGCTGACTACATTGACCAGCGTGAAATTTATTTCCTCTATCTAATCACGTTCTCCGGTAAACTTAATAGAATGGAAAATAATAATTGTTGATGCGTCTTTATATCGACTTCATGGGCATCAGCAGTGGACAATGTAGGCCTACGACATTTTCTAAAATACTAGCGGCAACTGTATCGACATGTAGGCCTATCATGTATCGGAAAACAGCTATCATGAACCCAATAAGCAGCCTATTGCTGAGTGATATCAATATTGCTTCTTCCGCAGTAATCGGTTGCGCAGATATGCATTTACATGATTCAGATCCGCATCACAGATCTCTATTGAAGAATCAATCAATTGCGCTTGCTCGTCTGCGTGGTAAGGTATGAGATCGTGCCATGCAACATTGGGTATTTTCTCAAGTGGAGAGACGACATTAATACCTATGTGCCGTATACTTTGGACTGTATATTGTTGTTTATCGATCAATTTTGGACGCTGAGAAGGTAATAATACCTGCGGTACCTTCTCTTGGTCGAGGGGCGATAAGAAAGTCTCCTGTGCAATATAATGATCTGCGTTCGCATTGAGCGATACTCTTTCTGTCATTGACCGTGGTGTCGGGCGATTTCCAGATTCCAACTGCATATCTTCTGTGACTCCGGGCGACGACTGAAGGAACCCGTACGCTCGAAGAGGTACCGCTGGTTCGATTTTTGTCCGCGTCTGCATTTCTAACGGACTTGAAACTCGGCCTGTAATTTCACTTCTGGCCACTCCAGATTTTGCTTGGCTCCTTAAGACTGGTTCAAGCGAATCGGCAGTATTTTTGGTACTCACTTTCCGGACGGTAGTCAAATAAGTTCTCGCTTGTTTCACGTCTCTTTTGGCTTTTTTGAACAGTTTTGCCGTCTTGTGTAGGATGGACGTCACCTTTTTCACGAATTTTGCTTGATGCTGGACACGTGCTGTCACCTGACCTTTATTAGCCCGAGTCGTTAGCTGTCGTTGTTGAGTGGTTTTCATCAGTTGGGTGTTTTTGCGAAGGGTGCNAGTGTCCTCGTTACGTTTNCGTAGCCAAAATAACTTCATGATTGATTACCCCTCACCTCCCCACTCTTCAGAAATATGTGAAAGTCCACTCTCTTCTAAAGACGAATATTCTAGAAGCAACAATGATTACCAGGCGCCTTGAATTACAATTCCGTNGGGTGCCTCCANATGTGTTTGTAGAAANTATCTTGCCTCCAATCTTGTTAGTAGGAAGATATTGTNTTTTTNCCTGGGTTCTTTTGCTTGTAATTCAATTTGGTGAATCACTGTTGCAGGTAGAGTAGCCTTCGAAGTGTCTTGAACTTTCAATGACCTTAGGGTCCAGTCTTAGNTAGCATANNTGTACGTACTTGACCTTGGTACCTTAATACAACCAAATACTCCAATATTANANNTNACANTCAANTAGNGATGTTACCATAGCAACAATACATTCANAAAATNCATCCAACTGTTACTAANGTTTTCTAAAATCGTGCAATTCAACNCATATGCAATTAAGACCATTTTTCAACAGCAATTCCACGTATCCTATACTCTATTTCATGTATTCAATTGACCCAGGGCCAAAGCATTCTCGTGAAGGGCTTGTTACATCTTCATATTATCGTTTAAGGCTGATCAAGNTTTTTTGTGTATTTGTATATTCTAGGGTACTTATCTAGTTTTATGACGGTTCTCACAAGCAACTTGTCTTGGTTTTATAACCGTCTAACCTCACTCAAGTGTAGGGGTCCTAGTCGCTGGGGCGTGGACTAGTTACAACGCATACTAAATAATTCACACAATTTCCAATATACGTTGATCCAAAAAAATGCAATAATTACTTACACATATATACGTAATCATTTTATTGACCGTTTTTTCTGGGGAGACGCAAAGTGTGGATATAATATGACGCATAATATATAATACATACAGTACACATATCGCCAATTCACTGTAACGCCTTTTCACTGCAAAAGTTCGCAGACACCGAAAATGGCGGAGCCATCATTATAAAGCAACTTAATATTTGCATGTATTGTACATAACAACTACAGATAAGCCGGGAATAGCCATTAGTCTAATCCTTCGCATTAGCCACTAGTCTAATCCTTTACATTAGCTTCGGACACCTTTGTTACGCATAACAAGCGTGTCAGATTTGGGTTGTAGACAAGGTGGTTTTCACTAATCACCTAGCTATCGATAGTTAGTTGACCCAAAACGATCACCTAATTTTTAATGGCCTGCTTCAAGAATAGTTATCTGCCTACGACCCGATAGCCTACACTCTGTCGTAATTATTTTCTGGGCTACAATATTGATACTATTTCCAGAGAATATTAGATAATGTTTCCTTATAAGGTGGGTAATCACACCTCTGTTGTTTAGCAACAACACACGTGTGCTTAAAGGCGTCTTATGGGCCGCCGTGGCAGTTAGTTTCAACTTCAACGAAAGCTGTGTACAGTATACATAAACACCAATCCATATTCTATATGGCTATCGCCAACAGATATATGTCGTCCTAATTTTTACAGGCATGCTTGCTCCTTGGTATATTACGGATATGCAATTAATGCAGTAAAGCATACAAGAATTTACAGTTCAAATATAAGATTACGCCATACTCTTTTCAATTACCGTGCCTCATCTCCAATCTAATCTTTGGAGTGCAAAATAAGTAAGTNAAGAAATACGAAATACAATGCATTACAGGCTATATACATTAAAATTAGTATTTCACCATATAGGCGAATATACGATTCATAAGTGTTTACAAAGTGCGAATAATGATACAGGACGAGTGGCCACTATTGATCGACACAAATGGACACTATTGCTTTAAAATGTTCATATAAAGACACCATAAAACAGAGCTTAATAACTCGGTTCACAAGCATTATGTTATTTCGATATCTCAGCTCAACGTGGATTTTTTCTAACAAATGACATTCGAACTTTAATACAAAGCGNCAAGACTGCTGACTACAACTATACACNTTTGGTAAATATCATCTTCGATAATATCTGGATACCCGATCCTTATCCATAATGAGCTATAAAGACATATTTTATTCATTTCCGAAATATGCTCANTTTCAAATCTTCCANTTATTACGACATTCTGACACTGGNCAACAACATNTTAACAATTANTACAACTAATCTCGTTCGCANGATGCTTCTACTGGCAAAACACNGTTCATTTGTTATCATTACATTTGCATTTTAAGCTCCGACTATAGACTTCTGATATCCCCTAACACTATCCTATTTCTCGAATCCAAAAAGATCTGGAATTACCGTCCTATGTCTAGATCCGCGCTAATACAATAATGACGGCGACTAACGTATTATCCTATATCTAATGTGTGACGACCAACATCTGGCCATATGTCCGAGCTTCCGGTATTTAAATTCAGCTAACTTCCTCATCGCATCACTCGGGCATTTAACTTGGTGATGTATTTTCTAGTTTATGATGTCATGGTCATCAACCTCAATTTAATTTCAATTTGGGTTTCAACAAATAAAAAAAATTCATATAAACCTTTTGGGTTGCATCGTTATTCAACATTTTGTTCAGTCCGTAGATTTTGATAATAATCCGTGATATCTCAAANCATACACAACAGTCTGTATTTTATATAGCGCCAGTTAGCCATAGTTGTTAATTGTTACGCATTCATCAGCGCACCCAAATCCTAGAATTACGGGTCCCCAAGCGATAATCGTTTGGTTATAATAACATAACTGCGACGCCACGGTTTTTCCCGCTTCTATACCGACTCGTATATCATCATTGGTTTATTTATTATCAAATATCAATNCTTTCCTAATTGNGCCACATTATAGTTCGCCTACAAACATGTTTATATGTTATATATCGGTATTTGTGATCAATTACATCGGTATTTACAATAAATTACATAACTTCACGGGGCATGACTTTATAGAACTACTAAAGTAGTATTATTACCTTTATTTCCCATTTCTACCTCAGAAGCTAACAGGTTATTATAATTTCTAACCGGTAAAAAGCAGTGTGCCCATTGATGATTTTCCGTTTATGATACGGTAGATTTTAAGCTCCGGGACGGACCCTACGGTGCTCGCTGCACTTTCACCTCCATTTGTATGTAGTTGTAGATCATGTGGTAATGCGTTAGTAGTCCTAGACGTTTCACAAGCTTCCTTGCTTTTATTTTGTACCGTACTGGGCAATGTTAAAGTGAAGTATTTATCCAACTGGAGGAATATTCATACTGAGGTGATTGAAAAAACTTCAGCTTTAAAAAATATCGGATATCATGCTATACTCGAGCCTTTGATTCAAGATTTGAAAACCCTAGAAACATAGGGAACTGATGTAAATTTGTATTTTACAGATATACATACTGCAGTTGTTTGTAATGTTACTCCTGTAATATTTGTGACATTGAAAATGAGGCTGCTGGAGATCATGAACGAGTGATTACAGTGGATCACAGATCTGAGATAGCTGAAACTGTGAGAACTGTATTTCGGAGTAATATCGGGGACAGTATATTCAACTTCTATATTACGACGAGGCATTTGCCTCGTANGATCTCTCGACAATTCAAGATAAAGGAGTAATACGACNAATCTTGACAAACGATGAAAGTAAGTAATTATTACCACAAATAAATTGGTAGGCTACTATACTAGGATTACACTCTTAACGCATATTCGAAGAGNTGTTTCGGNGTTCCGAACNACACTGATTCCAAATATGACCTTGGTGTTTTCAAATTGTCTCTGGTTTTGGTGATGATATCCCATGGGGTTATTTTGACGAACGTCACATTTTCACTGTATGGTCCNTGNCTNNNANANANAGGCTAAGAAATTAAATCGACTTGTTATACTGAACACTGTATTAAATCAAAATGCAGTAAAATCATTATATTTAGGGTAATTGGATTTACCGTAATTTTCCATGTATAATGCGCAAAATTTTCACGTTTTTTTGCCCTAAAATCGGGGGTGCGTCGTGCGTATTATACATGGGAACAACACGCTTGAAAAAATCTCCCCCGATAAAAAACTTGAAATCACACCTATCTTCATTCTTCATGTTTGTTTCCAATGGCGCATCACTTTCAGCCATCGCGCGTAGTAATTAGTGGGAAGCGTGTATCCAATTAACGAGAGTCCTGCTGAGTTGGTTTGCCGTTTGTACGCGAGCAAAATTAGGTCACTAATAGACACTCGTGCGTGGCAATTCATCGCGTCAACGACCGGCCCGAACAATCACATACGCAATTTATACATACACAAGAGGCCATGTGCGCAAGATATAATCGCTTGCGTAATCAATCGCATCTCCAACAGACCTGTTGCGCATGACATAACCGTTAGCCTAGGCGCAATCGCATCTATAATAGGCATCGTGCGCAAGATGTCGGTTCGTTGGCCTAAAC
>ATSW01104204.1:0-12116 GCA_000444245.1 Botryllus schlosseri | reverse complement strand
TCGTTACCACTACGCTATCTCCCCCCCGTCGTAACATCGACTAGCCCGGGCTGAATTTCTGATTTCAAAGAATACTCCAGCTCTCCAAGGTCTCACACCTACCTAATACCTATCTTTTCACTGTATCACAGTCTTAGGGAGTATTGATCTGATGAAATTATTAATGAAACGTATACTGAAACTGGATCACAGCCTTCACATCTGGTCGGATCTATTAATCCGCATGCGGTTGACTTCGGGAGGAAGAGAATCCTTGGATATGGTTGACTGATTGAGTGTTGTTTGGTTGTTCTTCCATTACTTCCAAGCTTTCTTCGCACCAGCTCAGCCAGGCAGTTTGTTATATCCGATCACGAGAATATCGTCTTGCTATCTCTTGACTATAAATGCGATCATCTTAAATCAACTGTGAGCTAACCTTGTTGATAATTTCAGCACTATAGGTTCTCAAAGCACAGTACGCGAGAGAAATTAACTACAGTTTTGCTGGCACTGTTCACTCGACAGGTCGACAGTGGCAACGATTTTGACGTTATCAGCCAGGGAGAAAAAGTATTTATGCCTATAGTTTTGTATATTATTTTTATCAGAACCAGAACCCCAGCCCCAGCTGATGATTACTGGGAAGCGGACTAGACTCTGTACAGTCTGTAGGACTATCCAGCTGTTTATTATAACTAAGATAAGCCACAGCCCACAGTTATGTTAAAAATATTTAAAGATAGTGTTACCCGGCCATGCCCATTAGCCCGCACTTATGTATCTGAAATTCTTTTGGTTGAAGTATTTGATAGCAGATAGAGACCTACAGTTACGGCTTTTAATTCTGAAAATAAACCATACAGACGAGACAGAGTCAGTCGTACATTACCTTTGCATTTGCACCACTCGGAATCAATAAGCAGAGCGCCTAAATGCTTAGGTTAAGGTTAGGGGATGTATTAGGATTGGAGGTGTCGGACACTCGGGATATTAGGGTTTGGGAAGGGGGATATTGCACCGATTCCATCATGTGCAATGAGGTTTTTTCATTTTACCGGCGTTTAGAGTCTGATCCTTGAGGTTCTGCACTCTTCATCAACATTACACAGCTCCATATGCCTAATATAACATTTCATACGTCCGACATACGATACCGCCCCCAGTGGGAATAAAATTCATACGACATGTCAAATGTCCACCAACTCAACATTTAATTAAATTGAACATTCAATAATTAATGCACTTCCCAACGTTTATAATAATTTTTATTAACAAAGTCATCATGGGCCGAGTTCACCATGGGCTGAGTTCGTCATTGGCCAAGTTCACCGAAGGCCGAATTCGATGGGCTGAATTCGCCATGGGCCGAGTTCACTGGTCACCAATTGTAGCCTACGCCTGAAGTTGTTGCTAAAATTTTTCAGAGACAGAGCCTAGGTTTAGCATAATGTCGTGATCCCTAATCCTACGGCGCCAGGTCAGTTTCTCAGCCATATCGAATCACATCATGAGGTTTGGAATTAAGGGTTAGGCCTACTTCATCCGTTATGGTATTGATTTTACCTTTTTGTATTCATAAATGTTACTTACTCCGTTATCTAATTCTGCCTTAACAGGTCTGCTCAAGAAATTACAAAATTGTGTTTTGTACAATATAAAGCGTAGACAAGATAGACTTTAAATTGGCGGAACCGCTATGGAGAATCATACCTCGTCATCGATAGTCCGCTTCTTTCACTCATGGCCGCACATTACATTTTCATTAACGGTACTTCCAGAAGGGAAATATTCATTCACGAATCCCTCGTATTTTGAGGTAGGTTTCCTGGAGATTATGTAGGTGTCTTCATATATTATATTCTGATATTGATGCCTAGTTTCAACTGTTTTTAATTATTCAGACCCTCGCTATGGTCGCCCTCATGGCGTTGCTGTGGCTTATTTTGACAATGATCGTCTTTGTGATTTACATCTGCTGCGCGAAATCGAGAAGAAATTCAGAATCTTCGTACAATACGAAAGGATGCTATTGCAGTGTTTGTACGTTTGTGGTTGCTATAATGCTTAGCTTGTGAGTATACTGAATTTTTTTGAGATATACTAAAACGGTTGTATCATATTGAGTGAAACTTATCAAGAAGATGTAGCCTACCCTCAATCTACACTATCACATCTGTTAAGTTATTGATATTTCTAGGCTAATATCAAAGCTGATAAATAGGCCTACTGCTTGTGTGGTAGCACGTTTGGACCTCACTTTTTTACGAAATGGAGCATGTTATTATTTAGGCTAGATTACGTGCAAACATGAACTCAATGTAATGAGACTTGGTATGGATAGTACTGATGTCATGAAATATGTATATATATCTTAGCTGCTAGTATCCAGAACTTAGCACATGCAATATCTGGTCTAGGCTAATGCCTGGATTCTGAATTAAAACTGATAATTCTTACCCAGGATTTCTGCTAATACCTTGTAAGATGCTGCCACATTTGTATGGTATTTTGAAACCTCAATTTGTGACATCTCTAAAATGAACTTGATCTGTTGATCATACCTTTTTATCATTGGAATCGATTTTGGTTATAGTTAACTTGTGAGCTCGTGGCAACACTCGATCAAATTCTACGGACTACTGGTATCTCAAGAACCAAACAGTATGGGCTACTGTGCGAGAGATATTGCTGTGCAATTTTGAATGTAATTTGTCTAAGATAACATAAGTTTTTATTTAATGAAGTGAAAGCATTCGCACTGGCAATTAGTATCACATTTTCTCATTTTTCATAGACCTAGCTAGCTTCATGGAGTATCAGAGCAACATGGTATTTTTGTTTGATCGTATAAGAGACATGTTATATATTCATTGAATAATTTTCACATTGAAATAAATCCCAATATACCGTACTTCAATATGAATATATTTATGCAGTGGCATACCAAAGTTCTGTACCTCGATGAGTCTGTTTTATAAGTAATGTGTGGATCATATTTCAAAAGGGGTTTCATTGGAGTCGCAGTTTATGGTAACATACAAGCCGGTGAAGGACTCAACGTCGCGATAGTTGCTGTGAAGAAGGGGAATCACACTTTCGGCGTTATGCTGGATCAGGTAACTGACTACCTTCGTCCGTCTTCACGTTAATTGTAACGAGAGAAAAGATATTGATTGACTACAGTACTAATTTATGCCACAGCCTCATCTGTTTCAGTTTGAATTATCAGGATTTTTACATTGCAACATGGATTACATATGCTTTTCTCAAGTTTAATCCTATTGCACTTAATCTTGAAAGAAACGAACCGTTTTCCGGAATGTCTCAAACTCTCGTTTTTCTCAGAGGTTATCTGCCTACAATCTATTATCTCCAACTGATTACATATCTACAACTAATACTTATGTCGTTATATTTTTGATACTGTAGCCTTCATTATTACTTTATGCACCATGATTAATATGATAAGTAGCTTTCTGGTATACTGATTACATATCTACACTACAACTGATACATGTTGTTTTATTTTTGATACTGTAACCTTCTTTATTACTTTATACACCAGCGTTAATCTGATAATTAGCTTTTGGAAAAGTTAATGTTTTTTAGTGAATTTTTAAGAGCACCAATCTGTTATGTGAAGCAATGTATGAGCCCACTCTTCAACTATTCAACAACATCTCATTCAACTCCTTGCTCTTGCAGTTGTATAACTTGATCAAGTCGTGATATGTTTTTTGTTTTTATAATTGACTGCATAGTTAGACGTTGACGAGGGACAATTTATATGTTCTACTAGGTAGGCCTATAGAAACTTTTAAAAACCTAATTTTTCAAAAGTCCAATCCCTATGTGCTCCACAGTAATGTTAGTGTTTTGTTGTGTTGTAAGACACTAGGTATAACTAGGTATAAATGTCATATTCATCACCTTGTATTGCAGGCAAACAAGGTTGTAAAGAGTTGTTTGCAGATGCGCTATACTAGTCGAAATTGACAAATTTTTCCGCTTAGTATAATCACCTTGGTGAAGGTAATAGCGACTAAGCAACCCACAAACTAGAACTGTTTTTCAATCCAGATGTCACAAGTCCATTCATCNTACGATCACATGCACCAGTCATTTAATGACACCGTGACAATGTTACCTGATCAAGANTTCTTGGACAATGTGGAGTCTGATTTGAATGCGCTGGCTGAGAAGCTGGACCAGGCGGAGCAACCGTTATCTGATGTGGAAGAAATTATGAATCTCTCGGTATATGTAGTCGTGACCNGCGAAAATTACAGGTCNGTATTGACATAGCTGTTCTTCNAATNGACATGTANGTTCTGTCATTTTAACTACTGCACATTATGCTAGTATAGTAGGGTATTATTTTATGGAGGGATAGTGAAACTTCTCAACCCANCATAAATGGGATCACTTGAGTGGTCTATTTCACATCATATGTCAACATAAACTATGTTAATGGTTATGGAGATGGTTCAACAAAATTTTTGTTGCCAATAGATATTTACATGATGGAGTGTTCTGGGAGAGTTTGTGGACAATTCTGTGGATGACTGTGTTAATAATGATGCCTCAATATGTTTGAATAGAATNAATTCAATTACGAAATCACGACCACAGATGTGTTACAACTTGTAGCCTACAAATATTGTACGTTTTCACATTAGCATCAGTTGAACCTTCAATACGACTTCATTGTTTGTATTCTGATTATTTTGTGGATAGTATGGAACAATTGANATGATATTTCNGATGATTTCTCATCTTCTATCTGTATTTAAGCATAATACGATNGTGCTTGTTGCAAGTAACAAATTTGNATGTNTATTTTCCAATGTCNAAAACCCAGTTATAAGTAGGCCTACAGTGTNAANTNTNGGTTACATGCCAAGTGTATGAATTCATTTGAGGAAATATGCAGNATTGTCTTTCNAAAACGCTTAATACAGTATNACATGATCAATTTCNGAAGCTAAACCTATAATTTGTTAAATCATCNAGTAATTCTGTAATTACGAAGTGTTCAATCATGATCTATTATGATATGACATACAATGTAATCGCGNTCNAGTCCTTTGTGTCGAATTACTTATGTTGCGTTCCAGTAAATCATTGTGNTGTGTTTACCCATATCGTATTAACAGATAGTCTTGTCCATTAGGCTGAGCGTCAAATTTCATTAGCTTNGGGTAAATAATTACTTATCATTCGAGCGTGACNGCAAAATNTTTGTTNNTTTTAGAAAAGTGGCCACTCTGTCTCTACTCGGGTTTCAGTGTCTGCTNTGTTTTTTCGGTCTGCTTGGGATATGTTGCAGGTCGAAATGGATGGTTGTCNTGTAAGTACNGGTACTATAACCATGTCGGATCAAAGCTGACTTTGGTGACCGTAATAGAAGCGAATACACCGTGTGACGTCCGCGAATGTGCAATTTGTTCATTTTCCAGAATGATTGTGTTTGGNATAATTTGCGTCATCGGAACCTGCTTTTACCTCGGGGCTGATTTGTCTATCAGCGTAGTAAGTATTTTTCGTTTTTTTCGCGCTATCGCATCTGGAGGTTTTACGAAACCATAAAAATTTCGACNTGTTTACAAGTTTACTCNCGAATTATGTGTTATGTTGCTTGACCTTGTATGATAGTGTTGCCTATTTTAAAAACGTAATGTCATTTCGAGAGTGGTGCATTACAACATGATGATTTAGTAATCTGGTATGCGACAACTAATAACAAGCTGTTGGTACGCTTATCAGTCTTAAGAAATGGACAAATTCTATTACTTAGAACTCCGATATTAATCAATGGTATTATCGAAATAGAATCTATATCTACTTCAATGTAATTTTGAAATGATACAGTTAACATTATATCTGTTTTNAATCGTGACCCATACGGTCAACGATGCATGCACTGGTAATTATGCAAGGATCAGATGTTCNCTGTGTNTACAGACCTTATAAAGGCTTGCATTGGTACCAACAAAAATCGCAATCCAGAAAGAATTCATNAAATGTTTCTCCTCACACCTTTGTTAGAAGATACTTGTGTCATAATATCCCAGCTTCTGTGAGTAAGAGATGATGGAGNTTTTGTTTCTCNTTTTCTTTGTCAGCCTGCGTGATTTCACTTGGGAAGTTGGTGCTATTTTTCAATTACAAGGGTCACGTCATGAAACAGTTTCTTCAAANGTAAATTGGTCGATAAGGGTGTAGGCCTAAATAGCTTTTCCTTACCCTGTCAAACCATACTTGTGTTACCTTAGTCATTAGACGGAGNTGNTATGTTNCGGGGTTTAATCATTGTCTGCTGAAGAANATTTCGGTCTCTTTTTGGACTATTGAGTGCTTTTTTAAGACGGAGACATTATTTTTTAACATATAAAAGGCATGATGCACATTTTGAATCTGCGTTTATANATTACCTCACGATTACTACTAGGCACAATGATTTGAGTATGCTTTTTAAGACAGTAGTTNTTATTATNATAAATAGTAGGCCTATATAAAAGACATGATGCACTTTTGGAATCTGCATTTATCTATTACCTCACAATTAAGACTAGGTACAATGATTAGTGTACTGGAATCCGAATCAAGTATTAATTGTAATTCTAATATTTCATTTCAAGTCTTTGCGTAATTCCACCAAACTATTCAATGTATGCGATACCGTATGCAGCTCCTCTCGATGATCCCAAACTTGTTTTACCATATCGAAGTTCCATTTAAATACTGCCTCAATCTTTATCCTCATGTTGTATACTGACATTTTAATAACAATAGAGATATACGAAATAACAGCTGTCTCTTTCGGACAAGGTTGACTTTTGCATGATGTTTTATTAGTCCGCATGAATGAGACATTCATGTCAATAATGTCAATTATACTGTCATAAATATGGTCAACAAGGTCCAAATTTGAGGCCTGTGCTCCATATCGACTCTCATGATCTTTTTACACTGGATGACAAATTTGTTTTCTGTATTACCTTATTATGTTTTCTGTATTACCTTTTGACGGGTATAGCTTGGGCTTGAATAGAACACGTGCAATTTAGTTTGATGCCCAAGTGACCCTGGGCAATGAAGTCGCCACCAAACAATGATAAAATCAGCGTATTAATCTATCTTACTATGTAGGCCTGCCTACGTATAGGCCTAAAATATTGTCAGTCTCATGTTTACCAGTACCAGAGTCAAGTTTTTGCATCCATAATACTGTAGGTCTGCGCACAATGACACTACCTGCCACTAAGAGCTAATTTATCAATGAGAATTATAGTTCCGATAAGGTACTATCCTCATATGAAACATGTAGTAAGAAGGAACGCATGTTAGTGGAAATGACATCACGACTGTGAAGTCGTAATCAGCCCACATCACAGTCGCAAAGTGCAATGAAATTGGTATTGTTGGAAAAGATCCAAATCATCTTTATTGTGATGCAGAACTGGCATTACAGTCTTTATGGTCGCATAAAAGGTACATATTTGAACTCTACACATCTTTCGTACTGTTGTGACATCCTAATGAGTGATACTTGAATACTCAACTTGAAGGCTAATGCCCGATTCAGAAACGAATCACTCAGGTCATTGCCAAGCCCTGGTCCAGAGTGGGGATGTAAGCAGTAGTTTGCTAATGAAATATGCACAGTGGAGTCGATAACAAAAGTGACATCAGCAATTTTCATTGTAGGGCCTGTCGGATTTTTGTATCGACCCACTGCGCAACCTCCAGAACTACACGGTGGACGAGGATTACTTGACCGTAAATCAGACGGACTACTTCCTTTTCTGTCGCAATCCCGACAAGAATTTACTGGGAGACGAATTGGCAGGGGCCGATGGCAAATTACGAGAATATCAGGGCTACATCGCACGCATGTCCGAGGAAAATATCACGCAAGCTGAACAAGTAATCTTTTTCTTTTGCTTGCTTGAATTGATTAATTAAACTGCTAAATCAACTGCTCCCCTTGTCATCCGATACAAGTAACTGATTCAGATCATTTTAATGTTTAATGCTTCAAAGCACAATTCGAATCTACTGTTTCGAATCAAACTAGAACTTTGTGGATTGTTTCATGTCAGCCGAAGTGCTTTAATTGAGTGCCCGAGACTATGTTTTGTCTGCACACATGCTAGGCTATTCAAGACACTTCGAGGTAGCTTCTAGAAGAATTGTGCTCCAGTTAATAAGACACTGACAAATAGCGATTTGATTTGGATTTCAATTCCTTTTCTGGTTGATACTCGCTGCATTACAGATTGCACACTACAATCGTAGCCTAAATCTCCCATGCTAGGTGATGTGGCACTTTGCCAGTGTTTATTTTCAGCGCGTAAATCAGTCATTTTGAAAAGAGAGAGTATTCTAGTTCTATTTGCGGATTTTGAAAATTCATTCATTTCTACAACTGTGACGGGTTTGGATATTGGTTAATTAAAATCCATTTCAGAGTACGTAGGGGAGGTGGGTGTATGATGAGACACACCTTTTTTCATAAAACAATTTATAACGGGCAGATTTCTTCAATTATGTTGTTCCAATAATGTCATTTTACAGCCCTAGCATTACGACGAAGGCCATCATAATTTAGTAGGTAATTTTAATCTAATTTTGAAAATGTGTAAATTCTCTGGGTGTCAAACTTTGGCTGTATTCAATGCCAATGATATAATGTACTTGCAGGACTCGCTGACGCGGTTGAACGAAAGCATCGCGGCCTTTGAAAGGCAGTTGAACGATGCCGTGATGTCTTTTGGATGCGAGGCAACCAGCGCCGCAGCGAGAAAATTTTCGTCTGCCATCTGCAGGACCACGGTGGAAGGTTTCTTCGCTCTGGCCGTCGCGATTTTTGCGATGACCGTCTGCATGAGCGTGATGATTTGCGCCGCGGCGTCCGCCGGAGGGAGATATTCCGACAAAATGTAAGCCAAGATTACCTTACCTTCAGATGTTGACTATATGCTTTTAGTTGTGTAAGTAGACTAATCAAAGTGAGATGTTGGTAATGTGATGCTATCGCAACACGTGAAATGTTTCTATGCTTTGGTTTTAATTCTAATTTAATCTCTAGTTTCCGTTACAATGCTACAGCAGAACTGTATAGTGCGAAACAAACCAAGTTTGTTGTACAGACATTTACCATTCTCGTGCTCTGATTCGATGTGAACTGAGCTCGATCTATTTCGGATTATAATCCAAGTTTATGAGAATTGAGGATTTCTAATTCTGATCTAATTGGAAAATTTGTTGAAAATTTTCTCGTCGAAATCTGCTTACCACAGATGCAGATCTGCGATTGATATTTTAATATGGAAATATGATAATTGGGTCTCTGTAAACCAGAGGTTCCTAAACTTTTTGTGGCCCGTAACAGTAAAAATCGTGAGGGAATTTGCACAACACAGATACCTATATAGTTGAAACAATTCCGTGTATAAATGAACGCTGGTGAACCCGATATTCCTGGCACTTTACAAAAACCTGTGCTTTTTAATTAACGGATTTTCTCATAAGATGAATTTCACCAGGCACGCCATACGAAGCTGATCGTATTTTTGCAATTACCTTCAGAATGGTTTGAGAGAGGATTCTATACTGCTAGTTACCTGATCCTTGTGTGACTCGCATAGTGAATGTTCCACATGAAGCTTTACGACTCTAAAATATTCTTAACCCTTACCATTTGCTTTATATAACCTAGTAAATCCCATAATAATTCTTAACTCTTACTGATCATGCCTACTGACTCTTGAATTAAAAATAATGCAAATAATATAGGTCGAACGGTATAATGGGCAGGTAGTTTGAAGCAGCATAATGATGGTGAAGAGATGGCAGTAGGCATTCCATGTGGATGTGCTATAATCAGTACAGGCACTTTATCCAATATCCCAAGCAGTGATACTTCAGATCAAAGGTGCTGGTTGAGTCACTGCTCCAATGTCTCCCATTATTGTGTCTGATTCATGGGTCTTGCTGTGATCTTCTTATCAAAATTACTGCTTTAATTCTCCACAAAGCCTTCAGCATCAATGTTCAAAGACAATTATAAGCAACATATATCTGTTCACATTGCTGTATCCGAGTTGCAATGTTCACTGTCCTTCTATTATTGTGTTGTGGCTTTGGTGTTAAGATTACCATCCTAAAATCCATAATATCAATATGGTACTCTGTATGTATCAATACTTTATACATTAGGATGTGTCTATAACTAAAATTACCTTAAACCCAGTGATGATTGATCCACAATGGATATGGATAGCAGCTAATGGATATCAAATTGCATTGCCATATCAATCATATCCATTGCAACGTAACAATAGTTGGCGCCTGGTTATTATTATATTATTAGTAAATGACTAATCTTTCGAGGCTACCATGGTGGGAATAGGGTATTGAAACTATATTTCTCATTTATAAAATACTACTCTAGCTGTGAAATCGTATATTTTCTAGTACCCTAACACGGGGTGACTTTAGCACTGCCGGGTGACTTTGGCCGAAAACCAATATTCGTTTCTATTGCACACATNGAACAATNTATCGATGTATGAGTACTTTGAGCNATTGTTTAGGAACAATCTNCATCAATAGAGTNCTATTANTGNAAATTTCNTGNTTGATACNACACTTTTACATGTTCGCAGCCATTTTTATATTGACNGGTATGGTNAGAAATTTCACCACANTTTTTACGTACTCAAACTTTTGTTTGGTTTACATGCAAAGTAGNTGTTTGAGGCNATTTCCTTTCATTTGCAGACAAAGACTATGTACCTGACAGCATTTATTGGGTTTTCTGGGCGAAACTACAGTTCATTATTTCAAGATTGTCAAAATCCTGTGGCTGATCAATTTTTTTAAATTTTTTGCAATTTATGGGGTGACTTTGGCCAGCTATTTAGAGTCAGCTAAAATGGGTATTTTTTGCATCAAGATTATTCTAAGTATCCGTATCTTCTACATAATTAAATGCCAAAGAGATATAGAAGAAAGCTTGGTGCCAGTAGTTATAAAGACTACACCGCAGATGAGATCCAAGCGGCACTAAGAATAATCGAGGAAGGAATGGGCGAAGGATCTGTGAGTGAAATAACTGGTATTTCGAGAGGGATTTTACAGAATATAAGGATAGTAGAGCATCCGAAATCACCGGGAGGCCAGCCCGTTTCATCACCAGATTTGGAGAAGAAAATAGAAGACCATTGTATGGCGCAGGCAGATTTTGGATTTCCTGTAGACGAATTTTGTCTTAGGAAAAGTATCTCGGGAGAGGAGGTTTGCTAGGATAATTGCCATACAAGAGGAGAAGAAGGCTTCAAAACGGAGGAAAAATGGTGACCAACCATCAACATCCCAACAAAATAAGAGTTGAATCAGTCACAAGCAGCTCAACATGAAAGTGATGACGATTCTTCAGAAGCAGAAAATTTCCAGGAAGATTTATGTGATGATACAGTTGAAGTGGGAGCATTAGAGAAGGAGTTGAGATCAAAACCAAAAGCTGGCCAGTATGTAATAATTGAGTATGAGGGAGAATTATTTTTAGGTCATGGGGAGAGTACAGAACAGCATGGTGCAGAAGTCAGTGTTATGCAAAAATCGGGAAGCAATAGGAAATGGCCAATTCAAAAAGATCAGATATTCTATTATTGGAAAGATATTAAACAGAGAATCTCCGACCCGGACTTACTGAAAGCTCGTGGAATCTACAAAGTGAATGAACTCGAAGGGCATTGGCATTGAACTACTTTTTGTCATTGATTTGTTTAATTTTGTTCATTTTTTTTTGAAGATTTTTGTGGTTTTGCATTGAATCAAAGTTTGAAAAGTCACCATTGGATGGATACTTCTTTTTTAAAAGACTGCAGATGGCCAAAGTCAACTTCTCAGCTTGTGTCATTGGCATATATGACGGCTAGATGTCCTGAAAGTACAAAAAATGGTGCTCGGCTAAAGACACCCCATTGTCGGGTGACTTTGGCCACCACAGAAAAATTGAAAAAAAATGATCGAAAACGTGACAATAATTTTCTTTTACAAGTTTAACCCATAGATCTAACCCTTCCGCCCATAACAAAGTTGAAGAAGGCAGAAAATCATAACAT
>ATSW01104177.1:0-12333 GCA_000444245.1 Botryllus schlosseri | reverse complement strand
TGTCAAAAAAAGTCAAAATTAGGTCAAAATTGTAGTGTTAGGTCAAAATTGTTTACAAAATCAGACATTTTTTGACCTCTACATTTCGTTTGTATCGTAGATGTTGCGCTGTGTGTGAACTTATCATTTGATAATTTACAGCATGTAGCCTACTTTATAGGCCTACCGTTGTAAACGGCCCATCGTCTACTCATTGTGAATCATAAACGGTCAAATGAAACAAATAGTGACATGGTTTTATGGTCAACGTACCGCAATATCCTAACTGAAGCAAGACTGATTGGGCATTGCATGGTTCTCACATCAAGAAGCGCAAGCTAAAAAATTGTGATATAGACCAGTGGTTCTCAACCGCCGGTCCGCGGACTGTATATTGCAGTGGTCGGGAACCTTTTTTGTCCGAAGAGCCATATTGACCCAATATTTTCCATTTTAGATTCTAAAGAGCCATACATTTTAATCAACTAATACGTCACAATTGAAAAAAAAAACCGTGACGTCATGGTAGCGCAAATTCCTCGACTTTCGTCAGTAATACGAGATCATAGGTTCGCATTGACGATATTCTTAAATGGGAGGACCCATGGGGACATAAGTAGGTGGAGCCAAACACGATGGTCACTACACAGCAGCATGCATACCCACTGTAATGTGTGATGCGTCAGTGACGTGACTTCAGGGGAGGCACGTGAGGCAGTGCCTTACCTGTCTACTAGATTTTGAACATTTTTACCACGAAAATCACGCAACTTGCCTATTGTTTAGAAATATAGCGTGAAAGGGGAGATAAGGCATAGGTGAGGCACGGCCGGGGTGAGCATAGCGAAATTCATCGTAAATATAGAATTTATAATAATTGATAACACTGGTTAACACATATTTTTAGGCATACAAAGTAAGAGTGGTTCTGGTGGTTCTGAAGGTCACTGATTCCGAAAATGACATTAGTTTTTTTTTTTTCAAATTGGCATTTGTTTTGGAGATAACCCAGGGGGACGACATGAGGGTTCTTCATAGTCAATTATTATCTATTGAAGTGCAATATAATTAGAAAAAACTACGATTTTCTTCTTGCCAAGTGAAATATTCAATGGTAAATAGAGTACTTTTGGACTTTTTTAGGGGTACAAGAGCCAATCTCTAATCACTAATGTGATATTCGTAATCAGCAACCTCGAAAACCCCAGAAACGGCTCTTAGATGTTCTGCCAAATTTTTTTTCGTTCTGTTGACCAGTGTTATAATTGAATGTAATTGCCGCACCGATTCCGATTCGATTTCTCAATTCTCAAAGTATTCGGCGGTAACACAACGTTGTGCCACACGATTACATTTGAACAGCAACTACAAAGCTACGTTGTCAATCAAGAACGTGGATCACTATATGGCGTTGTTTGTAAGTTGAATTTGTAATTGTGAATGTCACTTCCACGGAGTTCATTTCTCGCCGTAGATCAGGAAGACAATGTGTATTTGAAAACTGCCTTGTCATACAGGCGTCGCCTTGTCATACAGGCGTCGCCTTGTCTGTTATTCTCATTGGGTAATCAACGCATCGTGCAATCCGAGATTTCGTGGCGGATTCGTCGAGATTCCGGAGTGATATTGGTCGAGACAGCAACTCAGCAACTTAGATTTGAGGATTTTGAAAAGGGGGTCCTAGCCCCTAACCCTGAATACGCCACTGTATCAACCTCTCAAATACATGTTTATACTGCCACAAGAATAATTATACTGACGATTTAATAACAAGTTGCTGCAATATTGATAAACTATGCACAAAATTTGAATTTTCGCAAAGAGCCATACTTTATGCCCAAAAGAGCCATATATGGCTCGCGAGCCATAGGTTCCCGACCACTGGTATATTGTGTTCTGTAGCCAGTAACCAAGATACGAAGAAAATATGGCTTTATCATGAGAATTCGGGATAAGATTTGTCCGACTGGTTTTTCTGGAGAACAGAGTCGAAGACCGTTGAGATGAACTAGTGTAGGGGTGTACAAGGAGCGAGTTCAGGCCTATGAGACTCATTCATTTCGAGGTCAACCTCTTCTGCGTCGGGGCACACGAAGACGTGAAGTTGTGGCCAAAAAACCGCTGATAAAATGCGGTGAAAAAAACATGAGTGGCGACAAAACCTTAGTCTAGAAATGACTGATGCTGGATGGCCAAACCTTTCGATATGGATATGCTCCGTTGTCGGCACGGAATGTTCCAGTTTTCGCAATCTGAGTAGACAGAAGTTACAGTAGTACAACTGCGACACGCAGAGGAATTTAATTCACCATCTTCCAAGCGATTCCTAGTAGCAGCATGTTGGCACCTGAACAGCTTCCTGTGGGACAGTCTGCCAAAGACAAATCCAGGTATGTTAACTAGGCACAAAGATTATGTGTGTAGCAGTGTTCGATTTATTACGAGACATAAGTTTATGCCGGGTCAGACCAAAGACTCGAAGACTGGTATCCGCTGCTATCCTGCTAGGCGCTCAGTCTCCACGGATAGCACGGAGAAATAAACGGTGGTGTAGACTTGGTGATCTTTCGTCATTAAAGTATCTCGATGGTATAGGCGAAAAACGAATACCCCTTCCACTAGCTCTCTTTGTAGGGAAAAGTTCGGCGAAAAGTTCTGTTTCTTAACAGTCTGATCAGTGACTATACACGACGTGATCAAGCCGGGTTCTTCGCGAAAAGCAACGACTACAAAGCAACGACTACAAGAATACCCTAGAACAGTCGTTCCCAACCTTTTTCGACTCATCGTCCCCTTTTGAAGCTCCACACCGATCATCGCCCCCCTAATATCTAGAACCGAAAAATGGGCATACAAACTGGGATCACCGGCGAGTTGACTAATAACAAAAAAAGGCAACTTTTCGTCTCGACCTCGAAATTAAACTTTTGAATCATAATTTTCGTGAGTTAACTAAAAAAAGTTCTCCAATCAAGACCGTGACAGCACTTCGTCAATTCAACCCCGAACCCTCTTAATTTATGTTAATTCACTACATAATTTTGAGACCCCATCGAGTTCGGCAGTTACGGTCCCGACTCCAATATAGCCGTTTTGATGCGCCATCACCCCCTTCGTTGTTTTCGCCCCCTATCGGCCCCTTCGTCCGTTTTCGCCCCTCTATCGCCCCTTCGTTATTTTCGCCCGCCAAATCGCCCCCTTGGAGGCGATATCGCCCACGTTGGGAAGCACTGCCCTAGAATGAACGTGTCTCGAAAAAGGAAACCGTCTTCGAGCCGTCATGATGCGACGAGATTAATTTTCATCAGAGACGAACTTGCCACGAGCAAGATGAAATCCCGATGAACTCAAACGAGAAAGATAAAAAAGTCAGCGTTAGACCTACCACTATACGTNATGATGTCAAGGACCTACCACTAGACGTGATGATCTCAAGAAGAAAAAAACGACTGGAGAAAAAGAACTGCGACCAAATTAACGAGTCGTTGGGTGTATTGCGTAAGAGTTATAGTGACTAACAATCTTGAAAGAAAGAGGTCGAGGCGAGGTCCAATGCTGCCGAAGACCAGTTTCATACTGATTGTATACACTGACAAGAACTCCTAGATACCACNGTCTCAATTGACCTCCTTGATGCTCGNAACAAAACAAAAACTGCTATGGATGAGGCACTCGCTGTGAAGAGACGACTCGCCACGAGTTCTGACTAAAACGACCTGCACAAAACCACCTCGCAAACTGCAAGACGTAGGATCTGGATCAGCGTAAGTAATCAATCAGCAATCATGTAATCAGGGATTCACGGGGTGGTACGCTACAATCCAAACTGTTTCATTGCTTGGCTGTGGGTGGAAGCTCGGATCCGGAACCACTTACGAAAATGTCGATGTATTATGAGCGTAGAAGGTTTTTGCAAGGCCATGTGCCGCGGGTGGAATACAGCTTTTAGTTGTTCCTGAACCTGATCCAATACAACGTATTGAACTCGCGATTATAAATATCGAAACAACGAATAGCACGTTGATTTCTGACAATGAAAAATATGTTATAGCAATGCTATAATAACAATTGCAATTTACAGTTATATTGTACTTACATGATTTAGCAATGCTGCATGTGGCGGTGACGTATCATCCAATACAACGGGCGAAACGCAAGACTTTTTGAGACCATATGGTCTGCCTACGGACGTGAATGAATTGACCAATGAGGTAATAATGGAGCGCTTGAAGACGCTTTCCTGCGAGTGGCTGTCGCGGCCAGGATATGGCGCGTCTGAGCTAGCCGAAACCGTACTGAAATGCAATAATATCACACCTGAGTCGGAACCGATGAAGTGTGCAGGTCGCTCTGGCTGATAAACTCGAACAAATCAGTGACCTTCTCGTGCCTTTCTGGAACGATGCGCGAAATGCTAACAGGAAGCCAGACATGTCCGAAGACGAATTACGTCCGGGAAAAATCAGAAAACTGAACAATTGCCTGACTGTCTTGAAGCGATCAAGTTTTGCTGAATTTCGCCGGCTTTTTAAAAAAGTCTTTTGGAGTCGAACCAAATGATCAATAATGACTTTATCATTGGGCATATTCTGAAAGCTGCAAAAAGACATGAGAAAAATAAATTGGCCATGATGAATGCATAATATTTTTTGACGATGACGGCGATTGCATACGATCCTTCAGTATAATAACTGGAAAAAGTGCAGAAGATTCACGATGAAAAGATCAATAATTTGAAACATTTCCATACCATGTCTCTTGTCTCGTACATATATGTTTTATGTCAGAACAAAGCTGTTCATCGACTCGATTTCAAAAGTGAAAGTTCAAACTGGGAAAGGATGAACGATATCTCTAAACAGCAAAATGTTTGCATCGGCAGGCTATTAGTAATTTGACAATTAAAATGAGTTTGCACAGTCGGATATTTCATCTCGGACGACCATTTTAATGAAGCGAGTGCTGAAGTTTTAGCAATCATGAAGCGGAACTGTGTCATGCTTTTCCCAATTACAAAAAAAAAGGAATTGGGTTAGGGTTACCATATTTCAGCAACCCAAATTCCGGACACTCTTTAGCGCCCACTAGNGGATTTCAAAATGAGTTATGACGTCACACCAGCAAAGCTTTGCTCATTAGGGCTGTTCAAAAATAACCTTTTTCCTGAATCTTGTTGGGTACGTGATTAAATTAGAATTCATTCCAACAAATATTCGCGGGTTTCGTAGACTTTGAAAATTTTGAATTTGAAGGCAAATTTTTCTCCCAACCCCGTGAAATTGTTGGGCTGTCTTCAAAAACTATGCAAAACAAATTTGACTCAATTCCAAGCCGTAGAAGCGGAGTAATTTCTGTTTTTATTCGATAATTCTGGGATTATCCTTGATCGGTGGTTCCTGATGATGAATAGGAAAATTAAGAACTTGGCGGGCCGGATTGCTGAATCGGTACAGTCAGTTTTTGCGAATTTATCGACATATACAAGGAATAAATCGTATTTAATGAACGTATTTTAACGACAGCAATGTAACTTCAAAGCCATTTCTCGTCAATGACGAACACAATGTGGATTTGAGAACAGCATTGTCATGCAGGCACCACCATGTTCTGCCTCTCTGATCAATCAACACACGGTGCAATGAAAGAAACAACAGAATGGTTATTGCAATGCTTTCATTCGCACTGAACAGTGAACACTTTCAAATTTGATGAATTCACGATAATGACTGCTCTCATTCTGGCATCGAATCGAAAACAAGAGGTATGTCTATACTTACCTTGGACCAATGGGAGACAGCTATTCAGTTGTCGTTTGTGAGGGACAAGGCCACCAGTATTCGTGAAAATCATCAAGATGCATTTGATTTCAAAGATGTCAAATCTTTATACCCCTATAAAGGGCTTTTGACAAAATCTAACACTGAGACGGGTACTCAAATCAGAGTATACTGGTCGAAGATCCTTCTGGTCAAATTCACTAAGAAGCCTGATTCGATGCTATTTAAATATAGTTACCTCGACACTGATTATCGCCAAGTCGGGTACGTACGACCGAAGATGTTAGATTATTATTCAGTGATATATAGAACTCCGGGATGGCCGACCTCTTTTGGCTCATACATAAGTGGGGCTAAACACTAACCTGAACCAATTGCGACGTCTGCTCTTTTTTCGGGTGTTAATGATTGACCTGTTCATAAAACCTCCGTCGCCAATCCCTGCCTGCCTTCATGATGAGTTTACTGGTCATGACTTTCCCTACACTTCAGGCCTAGTGCTGTTAGGCAACATAGCAAAATCAGAAAATACAGGGTTCACACACCCAATTTTATAAATACTATAGGAGAATCCTGTTATCATCCAACCATGAAATGTGTATATCTCGTAACCGAGAGACATCCTGTTGGAGTATATGGTAACTGACAACCTCCAAACCTACATGAACCTACTAACCGCAAGCAGATCTCATTCGATCTGGCTTTCATTCGATCAGAGGCAACCGCTGTCAAGCTGTGGCAGAGTGTTGCAATTTATACAGCTGTGATACAGATGTGATACACCTGCTTGCGTGACTATATGATAATATCCAATATTGTGTATTTCACGCCATATTAGGATACGAATAAGACTTCCGATTGCAATGATCACGAGTCTATATAAGCGCATGTTTAGTTGACTCGAGATGAGACTTCATGCTAACCTACTACGATACGTCGAATAAACTGTGTATGAACATTATATCTGTTACGAAGAATATCACGACAGCAACACCAGGACAGCCTCTCAGTTAAGTACCAGACAGCTACAGCCTATATTGGTCAACTATTCTGTCTGAGTTATACTTACAGAGACATATCCATATAAAGTGTTACATGGTGCTTTGATAAGTCGTTCGGATATATCAACATCACAGACTCTTACGTATTGCCATCAACGAAACGCAAAACTCATCGTCACTCAAAGGTAACGTGTTTTTATACCGTTCTGATATATAAACTATCACTCGGCATCCCCTAGCGATTTTATTGTGCGTGTTATAGTGATTTTGTGAGTGTTTTATTGTTATTTTGCGTAAAATTGCTATTCTGTATAGAT
This sequence comes from Botryllus schlosseri, assembly GCA_000444245.1. NCBI lineage: Eukaryota > Metazoa > Chordata > Ascidiacea > Stolidobranchia > Styelidae > Botryllus > Botryllus schlosseri. The sequence continues at coordinate 5,259 of ATSW01104177.1, read as the reverse complement.
CAGTGTTTGATACATTGTCCAGATGTCTAGCAAAGATACGACAGTTAAGCCAGATAGGGACCCAGTTCAATCTAACGTCAGTGACGCCAAACATATAAAACATGAAAATGTTTTAGCCGGTACTTCTGATCACGTTGAGCACACGGTTTCTAGTGGCATTAAAACTGAAAGAAAGTCGATTGCTCACGGTGGAGCTCGGTCAAAGCAGCCGGCCGTGGGTAGTTCTTCCATATTACCAGGTCATACCGGGGGTGCGATCGGTGGCGATTCAGCTGGATCAAGCACAGATTCGGAGTCGGTGCATGATTTCAGTAATGAAGTAGTTCAAAATGTCGAACGAGAAGTAGATCGAGTAGTTCAACGTGACATAGCAATTCCACCACATAATCTGTTGGGTGATATCACTAATGTAACTACGAGACGGCCAGACAGGCATTTGTTGCCTGCCGCACATCAAACACGCGCTACCTCGCGTGAAACAGAGCAGGCTGCCGTACGAAATACACGCGCCGCCCCGCGTTTAAGAGAACATATTACCGTTCCGCAAATCCACGCCGCTCCGCATCAAACGCAACATTTTTCAGTACAAGAGCAGTTTCCTGTACAACAAATGGCTTCGCAATCGATATTGCCAATTCAAGCGCCGCCGTCAATTCAAAATACCGTCGCGCAGTCAACGAGAGCTAATTTCGATTTCGAAACGGCTTCTCATAGGGCGTTTGACCTTGACGTTCAGCGACAAATGACGTTGGTAGTAAATAAACTGAAAAAAATTAAGTNTGAAACACGTTATCCGGAACAATTCTTTGAGCTAGCGGAATTACCATTCGACGCTTTTGGAATAAATTCTAATCGCGCGCGTAGTACGTTTGTTTTGTTGAACATCGATCAGGATGTAATCAAACATACCTTCAACGGAAAATTGAATACCAAGGCCGCAGATAGTTACACAAACATGCTAAGAGTGCATTGCTTCAACGATATATGCCTCAGTCGAAGAAATTGGCCAATAACTTTACGAGCATTATGGCCATTGCAAAACAAGGTGGTTTGTCACCTGAACAAGCTTTCGATTACACCAATGAATATCATACCGGTCATATTGAGAGTGAAGCAAATAGACGTTCAATAAGATCTATGTTTGTGGAACTTTTGGATCCAAGATTACGTCCGGCTTTAGTCGCCCAAGGACCGGAAACTGACATTCGCGAACTATTGACAATAGCTCAGCGAGCTGATGCTAGTTTTAGTAAAAATTCTAGCTTCGTCAACGCGGTACGTTCGGATCTTTCGCCGTATGCGCCAGAATTTGTTGAACCAAACCACGTTAACACAGTGCAATCGTACACGACGCATAAAAATAGTACACCGGCTACGAATCAAAATGAAAATCAACGAAACGATAATGCCTGGATTCTGCAGATGCTTGAGCAATTACGCAATGATATCAGGAATATCAACAAGCACAGCGGTATGAAATCGTACAATTCAAGCACAAGGCTACTCAGTGTGTGGGCACGTGTAATTGGGAAAAAACAGCAGCAAGCTGCTGTTCAAAATGTTTAGCTGGGGTGAAGACGCTTGACCACGTTCTTATATTTAATGTGGTTGATCTTCCCACCCGACTTCGTTTACGGGTTCAAACCTTTTGTTCCTTTGTGATTTGCCTACGAATTGTATATTGTTTGAAGATTCTGGCAGTGAACGTGCTTTAAGAAAGTGGTTGACAACACATTAATTAAGGGGTTCCGTCAATCGATTTCGATACCCAAATGGATCGAGACTTTACGGCTACGGCTCTGAAAATCTGTCTCTGACTTTTGGTTCTGAATTAATTGATATTACGCCCCAGAACCATCTATGCTACCACTAATTCTCTTCATTTGGATTGGTCTTGCCCTCCTACAGACGACGTAGGGTATCTGCTTAACTTGATTGTGTTGCTAGCTCTTCAATTCCAGCAAGTTCTCTGACACGAATGTATTTGCGTGGAAACGACAAGAAAAGACGTTCGTCCTAGTAGCGGTTAAAATGGGTCTGCCTCACGAGATCAAACGATCGAGTTCATGCTACTGCTACAGGAGTAAGAAACAATGGTTGTAACGTTTAGATAATGAGGGAAACGAATTGTGGAAAAAGTCATGAAGTATTTAGCCAATAGGAATACGGCTCACGAAATACTCGCGACATGGAAAAGGCAGAGATATCTATGTAGAACTTTAGTTTTACGTAACANAGATGGTGAAGTTTAGCCAANANGAATACGGATCACGAAATAGTCGCGGTACGAAGAAGGCAGAGATATCTTTTTAGAACTTCAGTTTTACGTAACACAGTTTGTTAAATTTGGCCAATAGGAATACGTATCGCGAAATAGTCGCGGTACGAAAAAGGCAGATACATCTTTCTAAAACTTCTAAAACACAAACGATTCTGGCTTTGACTAGTTACAAGATGTATACGGTACAGTGTATGTTGGCCACACATGATAGTCCTAATAATACTCTAAAGTCCAATTCACGTCGACAGAGTCAACTACATTATCCCCTCAACGGAAAAGGAATTTCACTTAGTTTCAATGAAAGGGAAAGACAGGTTGATGTGAATTGGTATATTAGTCAACGTAGTAATGTTCATAACGTAATGAAGGAACGAGACCAAATACAGAGGATAATTTTTAGTCATGTGAAAGTAAGTTTTATGTAACAAAGTTTTATGTTTTATAATAGACAACATTAGCCTATAACCCAGTTAAGCCTAAACACAAAATAACAATTAAAACTACAGCGACGCAGACGTGACGCAAGCGTCAGTCGATCCAAGATTATCGCGCAGCGAGGGGGCTAAACAACTTGAGAGTCAAGGTCACCGCGTAATACAGGTGTGACCAGTTGCATGTGTCACAATACCTCGATCGGTAATTGCCATGCGAAACGCACAGTGCTACAATTCCTAGGTCGGTAATTGCAACGGGAAAACGCGGGGTGCTACTCATTCGCGGAAGCGGAATCGGCATATTCGTCCGTGAGCTGGTGTTGTCGTCGGTCATCGGGTAACGAAATTGTGTATTCTTGAGACCTCATGGTTACGTGCGTGGTTTTCCAGCTGAACAATACGCGTGTCAGCCGCAAATGCGATCGTGGCGGTCATCGTCTGAACATAGAGCGTTCCGGACCGGATTTCCGGCTGGATGCGGAATATGCATCAGACGGCGTAGATCGTAGCAGTCAGTCGCTGGCATCTTGTCGATTTAGCGCGAGGTCACATAGTAGAACAAGGTCCCTCAGTATCGACACCCGAAACGTTGCCCGACGGAAGTGGGCGAATACATTTCGATATCCGCGAACGTGAAGTAGTATATCTGGTGTCGCAGTGTGCATGAACATTTGGACGAACCGGTTGGTCTCAAATAGCTCACGACAGCATCGTTGGTAAAAGGACAAATAAACAAGCCTAGAACGGTCAACAACTAATAAAGTATAAGCACTTAAACAACCCCCATGACATAGCAATAACAATAAATTAGCCTGCCAAATGCGGTATATTAAGGTATAGAAGTAAGGTTTGGTGTGGTGCTCGACAACATGGTAAGAACGCTAACTTCATACTCGCGGGTACGCGAGTAAGTCGCTGTATAATAAAAAAAAATACTTTCTTTAAACGTGCTATAAAAATGGCGCGAAGGCAAATGTGCCTTGCCATATCCAATTGTTGAGCAGTAGGACATATAAATCCTAATATCGCTATTGGTCTGGCGCTGAAGTACCATCCACAAAAATAAGTTATCATGGACTGTAACCGTATGCTGATCACAGTTCTTTAGGTACCAAAAGTCTCCAAGAATTCTCATCCGTGGGCCACTTGAGGAGAGAACGTGATGGTGGAAAAGACTGAGTGCCATAGGTATCAATGGCTATTGACAGCATAAACTGGTTCTCCATCACCCACTCCAAGTTATTGAGTGAGGCATTAAACTTCTATACCTTTCGAATGATTCCCGTGTAACTGCTGAAATTTCGCGAGCAGTGGACGCTTGTCGATGCGCTAGTATCGTTTAGCCTGCCAGCAGACATACCCAAGTCCATCGATTTCACGTCCTATGCGTGACAGCGAATCGGCTGCGTTTAGAAGCCGTTGACTAGGCCGGACGCTTCCCTGGTCACTTTCAGCAGCAACCGTGCGCGCTGAACGAAACGAAAGCTTCAGAGTCCTCTCTACAGCTGTATAGCTAAATTGGTAAGAAAAAAAAGAATAATAGCTGATGGCTGATGGGGTCAATTTGACCCCACCTTAACACTGGCGCAAGGGTACGTCCAGCTACATTTANGCAGGCGCAAAGTGTGTCTAGGGTGTCTCGTTCTGCAGATGAGATGCCTCCAACCTGACGATCTCCTCTCTGAGCAATGTGATTTTGTATTTTTGTTACAGTAGACACTCCAGTCTCATCCAACTTCCATACATTCATTGCTGCAAAGGGAAACTGTTCCAGAACTTGTTGGTGCTGGGCATTGGTGGTGTTGAAAGCTAATGCTCGATCAAAGCTTGTACTCTCAGCAATGCGGAGTGGAAGCGAATGCCTTCTTCGGAATCCTCGAGTTCAAGCCATTCCCGCTTTGTTATCTTTGGACCATGCAGTTCGTAGTGGTGTCTTTCCATTAGCTATTGCAAACTGCCATGCAAGTCTACATAGGTCGTCAATTGATAAACCATAAAACATCTTGAAGCATTTGCTGCGCTAACAAACTTTCCCCCACCTCATTAAAAACAGTGGTGGCAAAAGATTTTGAAATCAGTTTCGTGTACGATTCATCTCCTGCTTTTTCCAGATACCTGTTCAAGGTTGCTCCACCACTTTCGTGCTGACTGCATGCTTCTCTTTTTGACACCTCTCCTGCTTTAATTTTGCCAAGTTGAGATCTGATTCTGAAAACTGGCCCTTTTTGTGGGTTTCATGAAACGTCGATTGATTGTGTATGGGAGGGATAAGACTAGGGTTACCATATTTCTGTGACACAAATTCCGGACACTCTTTAGTGCCCACTAGAGGATTTCAAAATGAGTTATGACGTCACACTAGCAAAGCTTTACTCATAGACCAGAGGTGGTCACTGGTCACGATCCAGTTCAGTATTATGCATGTGGCTGTGTGTTGTGTAACCGGGACCGAAACCACCCAAATAAACAATGATTGTGAGCCCGCAATCGGGTAATCGATGCAACTTCTGGGGGGGGGGTTGCTTTATGAATATGGTTTCTATA
>ATSW01104168.1:0-10960 GCA_000444245.1 Botryllus schlosseri | reverse complement strand
GTTTCCCAACTGAGGGATGTCTTTCTTTCCTTCGACAAATATTTTAATCTCAGGAAGTAGCGCGTAAAATCTTTTGAGGCATGCAGCTCGGCTTAGCCATCGTACAGCGGTGAACATGATCAAGTCTCCATGGTCAGCATCAATATCGGTGAGAAAAGCCTTGAATTTTCGATGGTTAAGTGCGTTTGCTCGAATCCAATTTACGGTCGATATTACTATATCTGTCACATTGGACATCTTTAATGATTTAGCAACAAGACTTTCCTGGTGTATAATGCAGTGTTGCCAAGTCACAGCGTCAAGATTCTGTTCAGCACGCCATTTGTTGACGAGTCCTTGAAGACCTAGATTTTTGCCGAGCATTGCTGGGCAGCCATCTGTCGCCAATGAATATAATTTCGATGGGTCTAAATGCGCTTCTTGAAGAGTAGCATGAAATTCACGAAACATGTCGGTTCCCTTCGTTGTGCCATGAATAGATCGCAAAGTAAGAAACTCCTCGCAAATCTTGAAATCTGGCATGACTCCCCGGATGAATACAGCTAATTGCTCTATGTCGGTAATGTCGTTAGTGCTGTCAAGAGCAAGCGAGTAGTAAGAAAAATCTTGCGACTTGTGAATAAGTTGCTCATGCAGATCTTGGGATATGCAATCGACACGACGCGTTACTGTATCATTGCTAAGCTGCAATTTTTTAGCTTTCTGCTGAATGGCAGGAGAACAATTGTCTTCGGTAAACAAAACAATAGCCTGCTTCGTAATTTCGCCATCAGAATATGGCTTCATATTGCTGGCCAATAGATGACTGATCTTATATGATGTTATTGTTACCTCTTCGGGTTCTTTTTTTTTTAAAAACATTTTTCCTTGTTTGCTACGCTCTGCTTTCAGACATTCTAACTTCCGTTTCCTTGATTCACCTTGATAGACGTCGTATTTTCCCGCATGTGTTTTATAATGCCTCTTAACGTTGAAAGATTTTACACCGTTTATTATTATAGGGCACAGAAGGCATTTCGCTTTGCCGTTTTCCTCAATTTGAAAATACGCCTCTTCCCATTCACTTTGAAAGGCCCGATTTTCTTGCACAAGGGTGCGAGATTTCTTTGCAGGTTGATCTGAACCTGACATTATCATTGAACCAAAGTCTCCGATATTTTCTAACGCTATCAAGATCAAAGCAAAGAGTAAGAAAATAAAGTACCTGCAGTTACCCCAAACGTTGATTGTCTTATTGACCGAGTCTCTTGTCACCCGTATTCTAATATGAGCCGCCGTCTCGAGCGAAATAAACTTCGCCCGTCTCATTACAGACACCTGATTAGGCTTAGGTCAGACGGTCAGAGCCTTCAGTAAAGCAGTAAAGGTTCGGATTTAAAGCCTACCGAAATTACTATCGGTAATGTTACGTCACAACCCGTACAACTTGTATTACGTAGGATTCTATTGTGATCAGGGAATGACCTTCGCGTCAGTAAACGTGAACATAAACGTACATTTGTTGTGTTGAAGGCGCGATTTATTTATGATCATGAATAATTAGAATTTCCGTAGAAGCATCAATGATTTCACATCGTTAGTGAGGAGAGCAGTCAGAGCCGCATGCGGCTCGGAGAGCCGCGGTTGAGAATCACTGCTTTAGACGATTCGTGACTAAAATTTGTGAGTTGGACTTGAACGCGATCCTAAATTACTCTGACTCGGGCTAACTCGTTGGCAAACTGGAAATGACTCGAGTGGACTTGGAGTGACTCGGACTGCCGTGAATTTGTTAGAACCATGGACGCAACAAACTAATCGCGTATCAGGGGAGTAATAGATCAGAAGGTTGCAGATTGGTATTTCGTTAACTGAGCTAGTTGTTATGGCAGCCATTGCCGATCTGTTAGTTACATGTTTGGTCGCTAAACCATGTTATTAAGGCCACTTAAAGGTACCGAGTNNCGCAGTGGTACGCTCTAACGATGTAAGAGCAATGGGCCGTTCGGCGTTCCGACATTTCAANCACTAGGACATATTCATTAATATATTTTTATTATACTTANATTTTTTCTGCTCCTATATTTGAAGATATTCGGNCATGAGATTACTAGCCTTCTTATCAGAAGTATTCCCGAATAATGGATTGGNATTACAATGGTCAACTTAGAAATGTTTTGATATCAGGTCAGTCTCTATTATCAATCTGTTAAATTCAAAATATTCATAGTAGCTGAAAAATNNTAACCCGAGAGCTTTTGTGATGGCATCATACATTTGTCCGCCCATATGGTGTCTANATCTTATAATNAATATATATCAAGTACAACAACAATTCTATTCAAATAGCTATAAATGTGATGATTCTTGTCGTGCCAGGCCTAAATTGATACAAGAGTAAATCACATTTTGACGATGAGTGTTTACTGTCAGTCTGCTGGATCGGCTCACTTTCAATAGGACAATTATAANTCCCGCCAAATANGGCCTNCTTGGAAAGACATAGCATACCACTATAAATGCTGCGGCCCACGGCGTCGTCAAAACTGGAAAACTGGCCCGCGAGCATATTTGAGTTTGAGACCTCTGACGTGGACAATCATATCATTTTCCGAGTGTCCCGCCGAAGAAAAGTGCTCATCGACAGGCTTCGATCTGTTTCGTTTAGAAATATCATGTCGGTGACCATTTATTTTCCTGTAAAGGGGTTGGCCAGTTTCTCCAATGTACCACGTATCATCACATTCCTTTCGGCAACGAATTAAATATATAACGATCAGATTTGCATGTGTACTGGCCTTTAGTCGTGTGATCAGGTTGTCCTGTTCTAATCACGGTTCTGGTGTCGAAAATCGGACACGTCTTACACGAAGTTGGTCCGTAATTTTAAACAACGTTTTTCTTGTATTTTATGAGGTAATCTGTTTCTTACCAAAATGCTCCGCTAGTTTCATGGCTGTTGGATGTCTAGAAATGGCCTCCTTCTAGGTCACATTCGCGTAAAACCGTACATTTCGGATCATTTTTACAAAATTATTTGGTGTTTCCGTAGCATCTTATGAATCTTCTCCATACCCCAGAAAAATATGTGGTAATCATCGGCACTCTGTGTTCTTTTGTGCCATCACTACTAGTGCTACCAAGGAGAAGTTCTTCTCGTGGAACGTTGATGGCCTTGTTAAATTGGCTTTTTATCAGATTTTGATCATATCCATAACAATATTAGAATTTATCCCTGTCGTCCTTCTTTGAACGAATACGGTGTATTCGAAGAGACTGGCTGTATATTCTGCCTTTTTTACAGTGCATCGGATGAAAGCTTTGATAGTTGAATATTTTACCAGAGTCCGTTGGTTTACGGTAAAGGGATGTGGTGATATAACCCTATTCGATATTGACGAATGTATCAAGGAATGGGACTGCGTTCGTCCAGTGTTCCATAGTCAGTCGGATATTTGGATCAAAGTCGTTTGTGGACTCGTGAAACTTTTTTAGTGATTCTTCTCCTTGGGTCCATATCATAAATATATCATCGATATATCTGATATAGAATATTGGCCGCAATTTCTGGGTTTCCATAAAATCTTTTTCAAAATGATGCATGAAAATATTTGCATATTGTGGAGCGAATTTCGTGCCCACTGTCCTACCTTGAAGTTGTAAAAAATGTCGTTATTGAATTCGAAGGTATTATGCGTCAGCGTGAATCTGATGAGCTACACGATGCTTTCTTTCATTGGGTGACTACTTTCCTCTAGAGATCTTTCCGCAGGTTTCATACCATCACTATGTGGAATACTCGTGAATAGTGACGAAACGTCCATGGTAGTTAATATCGTGCCTGGTTTCAATTTCTTTAAATTCTTGAGTTTGTTCAAGAAATCTGTTGTGTCTCGGTCACTTCTAGCCACCCGACAGCCCCGAAACTTGTGGATAATTCTGGTAAAAATCAGATTACCTCATAAAATACAAAAAAAAAACGTTGTTGAAAATTGCGGACAAACTTCGTGTAAGACCTGTCCGATTCTCGAAACCAGCACCATTATTACTAAAGAACAAACTAATCACAGGACCAAAGGCCAGTACACATGCAAATCCGATAACGTTATATATTTGATTCGTTGCCGAAAGGAATGTGATGATGCGTGGTGCATTGGTGAAACTGGCCATGGGAGAATAAGTGGTCATCAACATGATATTTCTAAACGAAACAGACCGAAGCCTGTCGATGAGCACTTTTCTTCGGCTGGACACTCGGAAAATGATATGATTGTAAAATGTATATGTACATGTTCGAATATGTTCGAATTCGGAAACATCGAGGACTCAACCCTGCGCGCAAGGCCACCGAACAAAAATACATCGTCCGATTTAATACGTTCCGTCAAGGGCTCAATAGAATATATATCGAGGGTACATGTCACATCACACCATGCGAAGCTGCAGTTGAAAAATTCTGTGCATATGCATTTAATCAATGTAAAAACGCTATCCAACCTCATTTTCAGTGGCGCAACTTGCGGTACTCGTTTGAAATTACAATTTCGATTTTAATGTCTAATACGTCATAAAGGTACACACTTTACGGATCTGAAAGTTATCTTCTCTGTGATGTGACAATATGCGTATATGTTTGTATTCAGAATCGTTTTGCGTTATTTCCCTTTAGCAAGTGACGAAGGAGCGAAGCCCCGAAATCTCGTGTGATAAATAAAATTATTACGTTGCAATAGGACGCTAAATAAGGTGTGAAAGCAACCAAGATCCAATTTTAATAGGCAAATTCGTCTATAGCAGAAGAGCTCAATTCGTGAATTACATAGATTATAAGTGGTTGATAGGCAATCGATTTCAGATGAAAGCATTTCCACCCTACAATCGTCAGCGGGAATCGGCATCATCTGAGAAAGAAATTTTAAAACCCGAGTAGATCAACATTGCATATATTGTGATGCTGGAATTATATTGTAATAGGAAACAAAACGAATTCGAATGCAGTAAGGTAATTACTAGGGCAAGTTTTTGGAACTTTTGCAACTTTTTTTTACAGCTTCCGGCAGCTTCTTAAATACTCGCAAGATATGTAGAATGCTGTTTGAAGTTGTTTGAAGAAATCTTATAGTGCAACTTTTTGCAACTGTTGTTTATTTTTTTCCAAGCATCATTTTACAACTTTGGCGATTTTTCATGAAATTACTTTCGACTTTGGTGAAATACACGGCCAAATTCGACTGAAATACCGTAAATCAGCACTGAATTGACGCTCTTACGGGTATTTCGGAGCTGAGCCGAAAAATTTACCTTTTTTTAGTCAATCAATAGAGAATGCGGATAGAAAATTGTATTTCGGGAGTGAAACTGGGAAGTTGACTTTTTTTTTAGTCAACTGAGCAAAAGATGGTCTTTTAGTGCGACTTTCGTGAAAAAATAAATGCAACTTTTTACTGCAACTTTTGTCAAAAATAAATGCAACTTTCCACGGATTTAACTGCAACAAAAACTTGCCCTAGTAATTACCATAAGCTGAATAGACTATCAAAATAGCGTTCCGGGGTGGATTACGAGCTAACGTCAAACATAGACCAAAACATATGACTGACTGAATTTGACCCATGGGCCTATGGTTGCTGAACCCTGTCCCATTGCTAAATCATTTACAAAACATTTACGGTGACGACATGCCGCCTTACATGCACTGTGATGTACAAAGCACAAATAATTGCGTAATTTATTGTGCCAAATGTTCAAGGTTTGTCATTCATGATCGCCAGTATAGATCAGAAGTCCAAAAAGTGGTCGCCAAGGCCTCCTTGGGGTGTTCACGAGCGTGAAGGGGGCTCTGGCCACGAAATGTGCGACTGGAGGGGGCTGAGAGCAAGTGGGGGCGATGTAGGTTTCGAAGGCAACTGCTGCGTAGTGTTCAAAAGCTTGATAAATAGCAGCTAAATACGCAGCAAAAATGCAAAATCGATTCAGTCAGGGCAATTTATGGACGTCCGTCTATTTATTCCGCTGTACCGGAAAGTCCATCGGTACTTTCCGATGCTCATTGTGCCCATCAATGGACTAATTTACAAGTCGGCAGAATCCCTACAAAGCATGGTTCATTGTGTGATGTGGGAACTACGAAGTATTTGAGCAGTTAGGATCAAGTGCTAGATTCACCGCTATGTGATTAAATAAGACACAAGGTGATCATAACTATGTAAAAAAGAGAAACCAATTTGTGAGAATGAGTGTTTGATCTTATCTAAAAATTGATGTCACGTATACCAATAATGTCAAAAAATAGGCTAACTTGCCCCCGGGCAGTTGTAAATTCAAAATTTCTAAAATATAAAACGTGCATGTTAATTCAAATTCAGGCATATCGCAACAACTGATTATAAAGGAAGAGCAACAAGCATTTAATTTACATCACATATAAGCAATCGTGGGTCAGATAAGTCCCAAAGATACCCTTTGCAGGAATGGCAAATCCTATCAAGATGAACATGCGATATTTGGCAAGAATGGGAATAATCACCGATTTGGATAAATGCATAGCATTCTTAAGAAAACACCGTTTACTGGCCTCCAGAATGGACTGCCAAGGATGTGGAAGCATAATGACCGAGGAGAGGACTTCCAGTACAGCGGACGGTCTTCGCTGGCGATGCCACGACTCCAAATGCCGAACTACGACAACTATTCGTAAAAATTCATTTTTTGAGAAGAGTAATTTGGGGCTCATCCAGCTGGTTATACTAACGTACTATTGGGCTTCTCGTACTCCACAACGACGAATCTCTTTCGAGGCTGAAATTTCAAAAAGAGCAATAGTAGACTGGGCCAATTTCTTGCGAGAAATATGCTCTGCAGACCTCATAGATAGGAAGGGGCCTATCGGCGGACCAAATAGTGAAATTGCAGCGGATGAATCGGTGGTCGCTCGTCGAAAGGCAGGCAACCGACAAGGCCGTCCAGTGAAAGCNGTGTGGATNTACGGGGCCGTNGATNTCGTNTCTAAAGAAGCNTTTGTAGAANTGGTCCCNGAGTCAGGNAGAACGACGGAAAATCTGAAAGANATAACATTGNGCAATGTGANAGCAGGAACAACCATCAGAACCGACGCNTTTTCTTCATATCNTTCTCTCAGTGACTGGGGAGGGATGGGGTATAAGCACAGGGTGATAAACCACTCGTTACACTATGTAGACCCGGTGACGCTTTTTCATACGAATCACATTGAATCGTTCTGGCGTCAGGCNAAAGAGCTATTGAAGCTACAAAACGGCGTAAGTCGAANATTGATTCCAAGTTNTATCGACCAATTNCTCTGGGGNAGAATGTACCCAAAAGAGGATCATTTTATGCGCATACTTGAAGCAATAGCAAATAATCCAAAATACTATATGGGAAGTGAAGTTTGAAACCTCCCTGATGCCAGTCAACTAACGTTNAACNTCAAGAATAGNNCCTACAANACATTGAGTTACTTNAAANCAANATATCAAANAAAAAAAATTTATTATTATATTTTACAGAAATTGTAATATAATAATAGAAANTNCTATTTNTNATTGAATGAANTTGCCAGCNGTACCNNTCAGTGNAGAATGGAATTCATTTCTGTTATTGGTAATCACTACANTAATGTTNTTTATGCAATTATTNTANTGNATATNNGGNNTGAAGAGACGAAAGTANACTGCANTATAGNNAANGNTTCGANCACNNATATGCCCTCAGNANATGAAGATAGTNTCATGAACGCATCGATCACNAATCTGCCCTCAGNNTANGAAGACCGTGCTGGGACGATAACTCAGGCCCAGCTCGGTCGGCTGCCTAGAAAATTACCNAAAGACTGGGCCAGACTGAATTCGTCGGTTTGGGANCATATATCACTTTCACAGTGTTGGNAAATTAAAAATGTGACTCATAATTTTACAAATCCGGGCCTCTTTTTTTCGTCGACCTTTGGATATGTCAAAGCCGAAAAGATCACATTGCAAGAATACTTATATCCAACCGGNAAATACTGGACTAGCNTTGACAAATTTGAACATACCTGTGTTTGTGGGCGCGAAAAGGCATACATCACTCCTGATTTGAAGCTCAANGCCCTGGAATCAGAAATAGTTTACNTTAGACCGACNGGNCACNATTTCAGATTGGCATGGCGCTTTTCNGAAACATCAANAAACATTCGAGATTGGAACCCGCTTGGTTTATATCAAATAGCAATTATGAAGTACAAATTGAAAGCCTTGAAAATGTTTGCTAGTTATTCGAGTATCAAAATCAGTTGTATAACTGAACAAGTTACAANCGAAGAAATAATGAGACAGAGAAATATATACAATGATAGTTCTACCGACNTCGTGGACTGTGTCCGCTTATGNCAATTTTTACAGTGTACTATCTGTACGGTCAGAGGACTGGTNGTAAGTTTCGAGCCACACGCAAGCAAGATAATACTGCAAGAAGAAGATTCAANAAGGAACCTTCATGTCACATTGAACAAAGAAATGGATTTCGCACCTGGATTACGCAACTATCATCCTTCAGCCCCCGTATGGTTGAGAGACATGGCAGGNGANANGCCTACATTGCCAAANAATATGATCTGGGTCTATCCTAGCTACATTAATAANTACGGTTTCGAGTATCGNGATGGNCCTACACCAACNAAAATAGCAGGANCTCTGCCAATATACCTACAATACCCTTCCATGTTGAAGCAGGATCAATCGTGTATCAGAAGAATTCAAGGCAATAGGGCTATCTGCAATGANCCTGTTGGAGGTTTAAATATGAAATTGGCGTTTTGGGATCAAATTAAATACGATTCACAGTCAAATGAGAGAAGGTATCCCGGGAAACCATTTGTAATTTNAGGAGGGAAGAANACNGGATTGGAACAAAGCGACTCCACGCTACCAGGAAGAACTAGAAAAAAGCGTCTNTTTTTTAGTTTGTTNATTTTATCGTTCTCTGTAATTTTAACGTTGGCTGTAACGTCAAACCTTCAGGGAGTTCTGAACAACAATATGGACCAGCTGACTTCTCAGATGAACGCACGATTCACAAAAATCGAAAATGATTTGAAGACAGTGGCAGACGGATTAAATGATCTCTCACTTATTGGAATTGCACGNGCNCAGAAACTNAATCAAGTCATTGTGACNANTATGCGTCGAGATGCAGCAACTGAGGAAAGATTTAAAACTATTACAAATATGATTTGGACAAATCGTAATATGATAATTGCTCAAATAGACAGTTACTTGTCTACAATCCAAACANTACAAGAAATGACACTTGCAGAGCTGAGTTTGAATCAATTAGTTATGGAGCAATTGCAAAATCTAACTGCGAGACCTATATTCGATAAAAATAAGGCTTATGCTGTACGAATAAAATCAGGAATTTTGAGCCTGCGAGAAATTGCTGAAAAAATCATCGAACTAAAAGATGAGTATGTGAANATCTCCCAAAACCAGGCTTTAGAATTACAGAGTACACGAAANGAGTTGCAAAAAATCGACAATCAAGCTGAAATCGAAATAAGACACTGGCAAGAGGATTTGAATAATAGCATTTTTATCAATGCATCAAATTTCACGAACAGCAATATNAGTTTCCGCCATCTTGATCAGATAATTGGGGAGGAATTTTTTGACGACGTTGGAACTGCNGTCGAAACCTTGGCAAANGGTACTTCGACAATTTTACAGAGTGTCGCNAACGGCGCNAAAACTGTAATCACAGAAGGAGTACACGGAATAACTTCTATNCTAGGAGCAGGNACACAAGCTTTNTTTGGNGANATTGGAAGTATAGTCTTNCCCATAGTGGGAGTGATTGCAGCCATAGGNATATTGATTTGCATGATCAAAATCTATCCAGTNATATTNCCGAACAAAAAGAGGATNNATCGNGNAATTCAAGGAAGAAACAATAGATCTGANATGACCACNTATACAGCAATACTCGCTCCAACGTATCATCAAAGATAAAATTTGGAAANAAAAAGGTAAANTAAANTNTTTCAATNAACTGATACCCCTACTATATTTAGATTTANGNTAAAGTGTATTGTTAACCGACAATCGTGAAATCATGAAGATAAAGATCTTCCGGGAGTTGATAATTGGAATCATGTGGATTCTAATCAATTTGAGTCAAGGTAAAAAAGTATCTCTTACTGAAATGTCACTAATAAAATTGCACGATTTAAATGTTTCACGTTGGATGCTGTATAATGAGAGTCAAGTTATATTACATGCCCCGTTACATAGGTTATTNGAACTAGATNCANCAACTACTNCTAATTATGGNCACATNGAAATGATTACAGGACATANCAGTCAATTTGGAACAGTCAAAACCCTTGGTCAGACGCTGCAAAATAATCTTNGTAGGAAAAATCAACGTAATATATATTGGGAGGATCCGTTGACATTTGAGCAAACCTGTGTTTGTCGAAGGAAGATTCACTATATTGAACCACCTCTGGCATATGCAAATTTGTATAGAAAGATCAGATACGTAAGAGCAGGATAAATTTAATGCGTGTTTCATTTTTCGTTGGGCTGAAAATAATATCACCTTACCAATATCAAATCCCCGAAATGCACACACTCCCGTAATGACAGTATACAAATATCTAATCATAAATTTGCTCATGGATTATCAAGTAGTGATTGCCAATTGTGTAAAAATATGGCATCCTGAGAACTTCGAAACCAGCATCTCAATGCGTAATTTCTATGTCTGTACAACTGGAGATCAAAGATTGAAAAAATGTTACGCTTGCCAATTTAACCGAATGGCAACGGCTGCAATTTTCGAAAAATTTTACTTCAATTTTCAAAATCGAAAAACTGTGCCTTAATGGGATTGGAGCACGGTAAACAAGGTAGCGTTCGATTCAGAATTTCAACGCGGATCCGATTGCGCCACTCAAATCATTTCGAGCCCTGTGTCTGGCCAC